>CAVNYN010269486.1:0-140857 GCA_963692815.1 Nyctanthes arbor-tristis
AACTGAACAATCTTAGGCCACTATGGATTACATGTAAAGGTGATGAATAACTGTGGATATCTAGCCCATCTACAAATAGACATTGCATCTTGATACTTTTGAAGCATGCTAAGAGCACTCTCTGTGAATGAATTAGGTAATACAATTAGTTGTCCTAATTTTGCCACATTCGTCTCACCACGGCCACTTGCATAAGCCAATCCACTATAAACTCGCTTCTTAACTCTTTTTGATGCTGTCTAATATACTACAGGCGTGATGACTCGATCATTGTATAGCCATCAACCATAAACTGTTCAAATAACTGTCTTGATCTTAGTATATACGACGACTCTTTATTCCTTTCTTGCAGCCTATATGAAAAAAACTCTTTCATGGTAATACACTTCCTACCTTTGGATGTTGTTTGTGATGCTCTAGTGAGGCCAATGTCCTCTCTAAAGCCATCCAATCCAAATGGAAATAGCAGAGGATATTGTAAGCCAAGAAAAGAAGGATACAACTTAGACATAAATTGAAAATCCACATACTTGGTTTGAATGACAACATCTCTCTCTTTTTTATTCACACTGAAGTCACCTTCAATAAGTGCCATAACTTCACGTACGCTTGGAGTATTTTACGTCCGCCCATCTAAAGCTATCTTCCCAATAAGCTTCATTTTCAGGTGTCTGGAGTTACTCGCATTGAATCTATCCCTGCCATTCTAAAATACTAAGCATGTACATTATAGCATCAAGTGTATCCTCAAGATCAAAAACAACTCTATCGTGTAAGGAGGCTCATCCAGCAGACCTAGATAAATAAAGCATCATGTATTATTAAACATTAAAAACAAAATCAAGGGAAACATTGAAAGTACATAAAAGTATTGCCATTTTAGATTAACCTAACAGATGCAATTCTCTATGCAATTTCCTCATCTGCTTCTGTTAAGTACATTTTGTAAGAATTTAGGTTGCTTCCCATCTTCCAATAGCAGGTTGCCAATCCTTCGGTATTTTTTCCTGTTCAATCTAAATATAGGGGCATTCTACCTGTGTTTATATCCTTATCTATTTTTTCACCCATTGAAGAGAATGCAAACATTGAATTGTACGATCGAATGTTTTCAAGAAGGTGCCTAGTTTCTTCATCCGATCCAAATATCAAATCTTTGAGAAGTTTTGGAGGTTCTTTCATGATCGGGAGCACAATACCTCTCTGGTTACAACACAATGAGAACTTTGGAGCTCTTGAATTGTAATGTTTTTTTGTCCTTTCAGCATGCAAAACAAAGAACCACAGTGCTTGCATTCATGAGTAGGATCTCCAATGTCCATATATTCTGCAGGTTTTTTTTTTAAAATTAATAAGGGTATCATGGCAAACAAAATAATTTAAAGATGAAAAGTCTAACAACCAATTTAATTTGAAGAGGCATTAGTTGTTAATAGCAAAAAATTATGTTCTTGAATAGTAACATTGACATCATATGTATCTTCTGTCAAATACCTAGCATATTCAACGTCTTCCTCTATTAAGAAATGGTTGGTATAAAGTAGATTAAATAACGATATGATCAATATTGTTTACATATGATAACATAGATGTAAAATGGTTATCTTAAATAATTATCTATGATAGTTTGCATACCATCATAAACGGTATCGTCATCCTCGCCTTTAGATAAGTCATCAAATATCTCCTCAAATCGAATAACTGAAAAAAATTGAACACACGTTAATTATTTCAAGAACTGTTCAATTGAAAGCAGTGTGTACCATACCATCATTAGAGAGGATCAATCCAATTATACGTGGCAGATACATTGCTTGGGCTAGGAAGGGGTATTTGGTTTTCCACAACATGTGACATCTATACATAATCATCATTGTTTTCATATATAGTTACATCCCAATGATAAACACGTATTATTTGAAGTTTGCATTTCAATGTCTTCAATTGTGGATGATGTCCTTGCATTGAGTACTCCAAAGAGGTAGTAAACAACTAAGACCGAATGTGATTATAAAACTTATAAAGCTAATACATTATTTAACTTATAACATACCATTACTAACATCGGTGAGAGGGCTTCTGTGACCACCCGACAATGGGTGATCATGTAATGATCCAATAGTAAAAGTCACAGATTTGCTTCTAGGTTCGTAAATCCTAGTCCTTTTAGCAGTTGGAAAGTATTGACAATCCATGCCTGATGGACTATTATTTTCATCTTGTTGCTGTCGACAACCACCATTTATTGTTGTTGTCTTAGCCAATTTCTTCATGGCACTCTTCAACCACTAAAAGTACGATTAGTTGTATAATAAAGATAACATATTGAGTGGTGATACAAAAATCTAATTGGATAAAAAAAAAATCATATGTTGAAATGGGGAAAAAAAAGAAAAAGAAAAGTGAAATGTAACAAACGGTGTACATGAAAAAGTTAAATAAATCAATTATTGATTATACAATATTGAACCGAAAAAAGTCAAATGCAGAAAATATTAGATCACAAATAAAGTAATATATTTAGAAGAGCTAACATTCATTACCAAAAAGAAATAAAATAAGTTTGATTCTTAAATATAAAACACTTATGAAAACACAATCCCATACAATGAGTGAAACTGTTTTGAATCAATGACATTAGATATTTCTCAACATATTCAAGAATTGAATTGTAAATGGAACAACTTATTAAACAATACTTTATCACATTAACGATTAATATACACCAGGCAACCATGGGAAGATAATCTATAAAACAAAAAAGAACAAACTGCAGTGGCTCATTATGGATGAATGGGAGTGAAAATCGGCAGATGCTTCATATTGAGATGAATTTTTATTTTCCACGAACTTTTACACAAAAAATACAAAAGAGTACCACATTGACATTGCATATAGATTCTCCAATCATGTAATGAGTGCTAGAACACTCAAATAAAAAAGAAGTGCAAAAATATATAGACATGCATGAATGGAGATCGAAATTGCCAGTATGATAATATGGCCTTTATCATTACTTAGTTTAACACACTGACAGTAATCTTCATCGTAGTGTAGTTTATAGCGAGAACTTTACCGTTATTACAGTGCAACGAAATTAACACGGCTGCGACAGGTATGATATTGATGGTAAAGAAGACTCAAACGAATCTATCCCCAGTGATGATAATGCGTATCTTGAGCCTTTCAAGATGGGAAGACAAACAACGCCGGAGTAAATACAAGATGGCTGACTTGATTATAAGGAAAAGAACTCTACAATGACGTGTGCTCTTCCGATCTGCCTTAATAAGTGCACTCAGATTTAATGGCTGTAATTGAAGTGAAAATAATCAAGAGAAATAGCTTAACGTGTATAATGGAGGTATTAATTGATAAGGCAAATCACAAGGAGTCCTTCCTTTTCTATAATGAAGGAAAAATCATATGTTTAACTAAATTGCGGTGTGGTATTTATCATTCGTGGGATAATGTGGATATTTAATGAGCCAATCAATTGTTATGTATATCTAGATTTAAATTTTAGTAGATTGATTGTGATAACATTGTGGAAAATATGTAGATTATGATTGGATGAAAAATATTTGCATGGTTCCCTAATTAATGCAATCTTTGATTTAATATCCCAACATTAGTTTGAACTTATTTCAGTCAATCTATATTAGTATACAAAGACAAATTAACAAATCTTGCTTTATTTGATTTAATTTACTAATACTAGTCTAAACTTAATCTAGGCAATCTATATTTGCATGGTAAGTTAAACTAACAAATAATTATTGAACGTACTAATATTAGGGTTAGGCTAAATTAAGTAAGGTTTGTATGTATGGTAAGTTAAACTAATAAATGAGTTATTTAGATTGGCAATACTGGATATTACATAATCATTGAGCAATTATTTGAATAAAATCAGACTAAGCAATTTACCATAAACAGTACTCTTTTGAATGGAACATATCAAGTTATTAATTATTATGCTTCAATAAAATATCTTTATTGAAGCACAAATTAATAAGCCACGGCAATGAAACAGATCACGCGTTTATAATTACGCTACATTTTCGTGTAAATTCATTGTCCATGGTTTCCAAGTTTAATTGATAAAATGTTTGTAAGTGAAGTGAACACGCAGGCAAAGTTAATGGGCAATAAGCCAAACTATGTAAGCTCAACACCATAAGTAGTAAGCTCAACACCATAAACAATAACTTCAATGCTTATAATTGAATTATTCTCCGGAAAGCTAATAAATCAAAAATATACCAAATTATATAGTTTACTACTTATCGATGAAATACTGCAAATTGCAACGAACTAATACTTTTCAAATAATAGATATTAGATCGTAACTAAACCAACGGAGTTCACCATTACACAAGAGAAATGTAAAAAATAATTAAAAAAATTATAAGACGAAAGGAAACACTGATGAAAACTAATATAAGCAGACATGTGTAAAGATAATTTCCAGTGGGTGTGGAAACTAGGAAGTATTATTGACATCACATATCAAATGTAGGGTAATATACGTTTACAGACCTGAATATAACATTATAGGTCATCAAGGAAAACTATATTCTAAATAAAAGTACAAAATATCCACTGGAAACTAATTTACAGACCTAAATATCTAGGAAAACTACATTTACAAACAAATATCAAATGCAGTTATATTCATATTAGCTTACATTCCCACTCCAGTGGAGTCTGTAGCTCAATATTTAGCACTTGGACAAAAAATCACAAACTCTGCAAACCTTGCATATCTCCAACCAAAGCTGCAATAATCTTCAGAGTGTGTATGACAATTCAAACTGGATAAATGAAGAATCATGTACCAAATCTGACTTCACTTCTAAGTTTATTAAGGATATTAAAGGACTGCAACAATCAATATTGAGAGGGAAACAAACACTTGACAAATAAATTACAAAAGTACCAATATTTTAACAAGATGAAAGCTATTGGCAGTGCGTATAAGATAATTATGTCAACCATAATTAAACTAAATACTTGTAAAAAACACTACAACCACGATGACTGATGTAATTATCTCAAGCAAATAGTCCAAAAAATATATATGAGATAGAGTATAAATGCTAAACAAATACCATGCACTATTCATGCCCAAAACCAATTAGCCAACTATTTAGTAGAGTGAAAAAAACAAAGCAACGGTGTGTCAAAGTAACCAAACAATTAATGACAATGCTTGAAGTGCACCCCACTGTGCCAAAAAAGAAAAAAGAAAAAACAAGTAGCAAAATTGTATAATGTTAGAAATGTAGCGTTTAAAGTAATGAAAGAAGAACCCATGCAACTGAAGTCAAATTAGGGCTTTTCAATTTTGATCCTTTTCATTTTCTTGTTGGAGGAGGCTCTCGTTGATATGCCTACATCAGGGCTGAACAGATTATCATCTACTGGTCGTTTAGAAGGGGTTTTATGAGAAAATTCTACACCATCATCTCCAAAGGAGTCACAAGGCTAAAATAAGAAAGTATATCAATGAGATTTTATCAAAACATTGATTGCATAAGTAACAAATTTTGATTGCATATTTCAATGTGAAAGTGAATTATTACCACATTAGACTCAACAGTAGCCGGGGCATCAAATAACAGCACCAAATCCCAATCTAAGTTGTAATCCTTTATGCAAATTTAAAAATATTAAAAATAACAAAAAAGGGAAATAATGTGGCAAACAATCCACGTCAAAAAGTAATGCCGAAGACAGTACCTGGGATTCTGATAGGTCCTCTGCTTTGAGCTACTGTATCTTCATCTGGTTCTCTGATATCGTGTTGACAATGTATACAGTGCCGCCACCAGATGCGGTCCATTTTAAATAGGAGATCCCGGCCAACTAAGCTGGATATCTACTCTGGACAACTTTTTGGGGCCAGCTTCTCCTGAAATAAAATAAATAGCAAAACAATATGCACTGATTCATGTAATCATAATGGTAAAACTCAAACCAAACATAAATTAATTCTTGTGAAGGGACATCACCATATCAATATGATCAAATAGCTCCTCGACAGATTTACTACAGACGTGTGCTCTTCCGATCTCAAACACTGTCATTCGGCATCCCACAACATTATAACAGTGTAACTCCTTGGTGCTTCACCCTTAATCGTAGACTGTACCGCAAACACCCCCACAAACTGCATCTCACACTCGGTACAAAGATATTCCCCATTGTTTTTGGTGACCTTCTTAAAGCATGTGGGATTGATGCAACTAAGATAAGCCCAACTCTTCCAAGAAAGAATTGGGCAAACCTGGCCATAAAAGCAACACCTACGAACCTATGGCAAAAACCAAATAATTAGACACCAAATACAAAGTGATGTCATATATTGAAAGATGCAAAGGAACTTTCTGAAACTCTTATACCTCCTTGCAGGACGACAGCTCGGCAAGTAGGAATGGCAATGGGACGTGTTCTGGCCGGGTATGCCTTCCCCCCTCGCCGCCCCGTTAGGAAATCCCCCGCCCCGTACCCACCCCGTACCCTATTGAATAGGATACGGGGCGGGTACAGAGCGCGGGTGATTCGGGGTGGGTACAAAAAAAATACCCGTTACCCATCCCGTTAAGAAATAACTAAAAAAATATAGAAAAAATTAAATTAAAACTATATGAAAAGCATCCTAAGGATCATGTCAGTTTCATCTTTGGCATCTAGATTCGAAATTTCATAGAGAACAAAATATTTTTTTCAAAAAAAAAAAAGAGAGACCGGGTATCGGGGCGGGATGGGGCGGCCAAAACCCATCCCCGCCCCGATAAGATTTCAGGGCAAAAAATTTTGCCCCGTACCCGCCCTGATACTTAACGGGGTGGGTAATACCAGCCCCATTTAGGGCGGGTACTCTCAGGTATCGAGTGCCATTCCTATCGGCAAGAGGTCTTGTGAAGCCAATCTCCAGCCCATCATCGATTGATTAACTAGAAAAAGAAGACATCTGGCTAGAGAATTGAGATACAGGCGCCCTTATGTTTAAACACCTAGCATTCGTATTAAACATATTAATAATGTAAAATGTAGATAAATGATGTCAGTCAACGTTTCCTAAAGTTAAACAAAAAAACTGATGCGAAATTCCTCTACTTCCTGAGTGTGTTTGTCCAGTAAAAATTTGGTTACATGGAATGACGTAGCAGCCCCCCTTGCATCGCCTAAGCACAGCAACAAAGAAAGAGTAATACAAACTACATAAACCATTAGCAAACAACATAGAGAATATAAATGATGTAACTTACCCCATCTCTTGTTTACGCGACAAAGTTGTAGCACTACAATAACCAGATCCTGTCTGGGGTTAGACAAATAAACAGTGAACTGGTCAATGTACTTATCCCATAGAGTACAGTGCAGCCTCTTATTACTACATATATCATAATAAGTACGGTAAGAACAAAAGATTTTTTTAATTACACTATAAAAAGGAAAAAAAGTCTCACTCTAGGTCTCGGATGTGGAAATTGTTCCAAGTAGAGGGTCCATCCGCCAAAGCGGGCTTTTTAACTTTCTCCTATAGATTATACGCCCCAATGATATCTAAATGGTTAAACAATAAACAATCCAGTAAATCTCCAATTTAGAAAATTACACTTCTGAAGCAATAAATTATACTTCGAAGTAATAATAGAGTAATTGAATTTCTAAAAAAGCTTTCTAAAAAGATATGTATGAAGCCAAAACATTACCAATTAGGTCAGGACCATCACTATCTGGTGAGTTAAGGACATCCATAAATGAGTTGAACTTGTAAACTATATGGGGAAACATTGGGTGTGCGTCTTTCTACCAAGGCTTGATCTTTGTATAATCATTGAAATAAGGCCTACACGAGTGCGATGTTGGTTTCCACTGGCCTACGTTAGCCTTGATGCTGAAGTACATCATAGCATACAATGCTCCCTCTTCTAACTGGTCTATAAACTCATGTATGTATTGATGAGTGAGTGTAGCCTGAATTCTTGTACCCTATAATTAAACGCAAGATACAAAATGGTGGATTAGTGCTCCGGCAACCCCAAAAATACAACTCACAATGCATCATGTGGAAAAGGTATAAATTGCACAATGTTTAAAAAAAAAAAAACATACGCATGTCTAAAAAAGAGATGAATGCAGCAAAAATATTTGAATAGATTGGCATGTTACTTCATATCAATAGTAGCACTGCTATTAAAAATTAGTAACTTAGGAGAACACCTTTGATAGCAAAAGAAGAAATAATAATGATAACATGAATCTCAGAATTTACAAACCAACACGATGAGTCAATATATATATAACATGTCATTAAAAGTAGAATGAAAAATTCTAAATGACATGTTTTTCAATAGAGTAGTATGTACAATACATAAACAATAGTGAAATTCCAAATTGGAAGGATTAGAAAAACATGAATGACTTCAAATGATATGAATCCAAATGAACAGTTGAAATCTATATATTTTTACAAAAAACCAATCAAAATATGTTAAAGTTGTACCATACCAATATTTAAAGAGGGGATAAAGAAAAAATCGTAGGAAATTTGTTTATATATCTGTACTTTACACAAATATATGTATATATATACATGTGATTTTCAATGTATATTTGTACCTTATACAAATATATATGTACATGTATACAAACATATATGTATATATATAATTGTATTAACATGATAATAGATAAACGTTGATTTAGAGTCAAGGTTTTAACGTGTAATAAAATTTAACAACCAAGGTAGCATTCACAAAACATGATAAAAAAAATCTCACTATGTAATTATTAATAGACATGTGGAATCAAATCAAATCAACTGCATAAAAGGAATGTAAAACACATTTACTGAATACCTGCTGATCCATCAGCACCAACTCCATCAGTCTCATTCCTTGTTCCCGATTATTTAAAAAAAAAAACCACTTCCTCGGCAACCTCACCAAAAAAGCAGCATTGCTGGGCAGTTTGGTTGTAACATCACAAAGGTTGAACATCACAAGAGCCATGGAAGTAAATGTTAAATTGATGAATGCGAAGTAATTGTAATTGTAAAAACAGTAAAGCAAAATTGCAAGGAAGAGATGCGTTCCAATGATATATGTGATATCTAAACAGGTAATGTATAACAACCTTAAATAGTGTATGGTAGATAACTCTAAATAATTGGCTCTTCATATTCCATCAGTAGTCAATTAGGGATCCGGTAGATTGATACATAAATTCCAAAAAAAAAAAAAAAAAACCAAAAAAAGGGGTACAACGTTAGTAGGAAATTGACAGAAATTCCTATAAGGTATATTAAGGGTATTATAATATAGTCAAAATGGTATACTATGATTAGTGATTAATAAATACCAGCTTCTTAAAAAAAAAAAAAAACTAATCATTAGAGAGCCCATATGTAAGAGCCCATATTAAGGGAAATTAAAATTACCTTAATTAGAGAGGCTAATAATGTAAGAGCCCAAATGTTGCGTCGCGTCCAAGATGGACCCTGCAACCAAAGTCAAGAACAATTAGGGCTAATCACTTAAGGGAAGTAAAAAGAAAAAAATTAGGGCTATGTATACGACTCCTCCAGACGGTAATTAACCAGAGATATAAATTATAGTCAAATATACAATTCAAGTAACACAAAATTTCCAGACGATATGCAAATTATGCAGATAAGTGAAATATGACTCAATGATAGAGTCGAAAACAATCTATAATGATTCGGATAAATGAAATATAAACGGTCTATGGCTCTTGTTGCCGATTCTTATCCCATAATTGTAATCTCGAACTTAAAAGATGTGGATAATAATCAACATTGCAGAGACATACTTAAACTCAAACAGATCGAGTACAGTCCTAATAGAGTGATAGAGGAATGAAGATCTTGATTGATTTCTGAGAAATAGGTAAGGCGGCCGATATGAAGTAGAGTCCTAATAACGGTGGATACGCCAGAGAGAGAGAGAGGACGAATAATGTGTGGAAGTGAACTTTTGAGAGAGTAGCGCGTGAATAGAATAATCGAGGAAAAATGAAACACAATCAACGGCCGATATTCCAAGATGAAACACAAGATGACGCTGAACAAATAAGAAAGTGATGTAAGTGGGAAAAAAGTAAAAGGAAATTGTTTTGCCTTTATGTATATATATAGATTTCTTTTCTTAACCTCTATGGGTAAATTGAAATATGATTCGATATTCTATTCTAATTAATTGCACTAACCTGATAAAAAGTTCTGTGTGATAAAATTTATCACGTCGGTAATAATTAATTACATTGAGTGTCTCTTTTCTCTTATGTAATACTACCTCGATCCCAAAAAGATGGTCTCATTCATTTTTCACATAGATTAAGAAAAGTCCATTTAATAGTATCGAAAAATAAATTGTAAAATTATTTCCCTATTATACCATTTCATTTATTAATTATTCCACTTTAATAATCCTATTTTTTTATAATTATACACATTATATAGGGGTATATCAGAGAACTAATATTTCAACTGCTTTTTAATGGGAAAATTAGGCTATATTTTGGGACGGACGAAAAAGAAAAACTGGGCTATTTTCGTAGGACGGAGGTAGTAATAAACAACATAATTAATGTAAGTTGACATAATTAAAAATGCTAGGACTAGCAATAATGATATAATACTAGATGTCTAGTGGCACAATACTGTCAAATGCTGACGTGGCGCGTTAGATGCATGTCATCTAGCACATCACATCCTAGGGTATGATATTGTATGTCAAATTGTATGCATCTGACAGGCCTCAAAAGCGTCCGGTGGCATTATGCCGCTAGATGTTTGGAATTAGATCATTTTCAGTTAGCTCCTAATTATTTTAAAAAAAACATAAGAATCGTGGGACCGTCGATTTATCCAAACTTTAGGGACCCAAATAATCCAGAATATTAACGATCAAATTTTCACTTCTAGAACTGCAGTATTAAGATTTAAAATCTAAAGCTATATATTGATCAATCTTAAACTTCACAACCACAGGGACTTAGACTTGAAGTCTAGAATCGTAAAGGATTATAATAGAATTTAGTAAAACACTATGGCCAAGTTATAAATCCAAAACTTTGAGTACCAATTATGCAATTAAATCAGTTGTTTAAAATTACAATTCTACTCCTTTGCCCATCTAATTTCTGGATGTAAGTCACTTCTCTTGAAATTTGAAATAACACTCAATTCAACCTGACTTCAGTCTGCAGTCACGACATTAGCGTACCTTGACTGAGCTATAACTTTGCCCTTTCGAATTCCTTGCGTGGCAGCTCTTTATGTTCCTGAATTTGCGACCTTGGGTTGGACAAGCTTGGTCCGTGATGGTTATTTTCCAAATTTATTAGTTCTAGCATTTCAATGAATTCATATGCATCCAAATAAATAGGTACTGAGGAACTCTTTTTATTATTTTTATTATGTTTTTTGGAGGGTTGATAAAGACAGAGAATTAATAACTTTCAACTTCGACACAGAAATATGAAAGTTTTATTTGGTTTTATTAGGTAGTGAGGTTGGTATTTAGTTTTTATTTTCTAACCCCTGCCTTTGCCTATTTTGTACATCTTGAATTTCAAATGGAGATCAAATTCGATTATATCTTTTACAAAATGTTCTCACACGTTTTTTCTTTTCTCATATGAATTATCTTGCAAGTGTTTCTTAAAGGTTCATTTAAAGCCAAATACTCTGAAAGCAAAGTAATAATTATTCAATAATTAAATGTGTTTATACATAAGTATCAGGTCAAAGACAATGAATGTTAAAGACCTGGCCCACCAGGCCACAAGTTGGTAACTTTTTAGTAAGGGCCCACGATCGAACATGTCAGGACCTTGACAAATTCAAGGTCTTGTGACCCGCGACCTAATGTATTTTCATAAATGTCCTTCTGTAGGGTTAGCTCTTAAGGTCGCTCGCCTAATGTAGCTGGGGTCACTTTTTGACCTTATAGGCAGTTTAACCACATCGCAACTTGCATGCCAGCTTGCATGCCTTATCACTTAAGAGTTGATGTGGCAATCGCATTAAATGTAAAGTTGGTATTTGTCTTCCCTATGTAGCAACTAGTTTGCACTTGGTCAAAAAACCTGACATAAGCTCCAACTAAGTGTGCTTAGAATGGCTCTCATTGCTCAGGCATTTATTACATGTAATCATTGCATACCAATTTGTGCACTATAGATAAGAGAAGATCCTACGTAATAAAGGATTTTCTCCCCTTATTTTGCAACATTCTTGTCTTCTAAGCATTTACTTCTCCAACGACATTATAAATTCTTCATTCATTGCCTAAATCAATTGAAACACGAGTTTCCGGAGTAAACAAATTCATTTATTGAATCAAGGTAGAATCTGGAAACAATAAAATGGGGTTGTCTGTGGGAATCTTTTACAAAAATCTAGCTCAAAGGTGTTAGTGGTGAAAATTAGTCAAAAGGGTAACCAAAGCGAAAAGACGAGGAGCCACAATCTCGAACTTCCTCAAATATTTCTGAGACAAAAATGGAGATTGGAAGCAGGTCCATCACGACCTGTTCCAAATTCAGAGACGGAAACTCTAAGAAGGCAAGTAGAGGCTTTAGCCCAAGAAGTTAGGCAGTTGCGAAAGCAGTAGAACCAACCACCAGTACCATGTTAGTTAATAGAATCTTTGCAAGAGGATTCTTTGTGGCGAGCTGAGAACGTAGAGGACACCTCCATGAGCTGATCCGCCAAGATAACCTGTGAGGAAGTGATTGAGCTTTAGGCCCTCTGTCACACTAGAATCAACATGACCTGCTTCTAGTACCAGAAGAGCTCTAGCCCCCGTAAACCCTATCAGAGGCAGCGCATTTAATAGGCTGGTACTTCAACCCGGCAGGAATCTTGGCAGCAGCAATATTTCGGTCCTCAGTGACCTAAAGAAAGACGGTGAGAGCATGGAAGTCTTTCTAGCCAACCAAGCACCTAGCCATTCCACGAAGACATAGAGGCCAATGACCTATTACTTAGCAAATCCATGAGCTAAACAACTTGGAACATAAGTAAGCAAAGGGAAATGAGGCAGAGGGCTCCTGGGACAAGCCCTCACCTTTCGTGCCATCTGTTAGGGAAGCTGTTATACTACCTAAGATGAAGCTCCTTCAGATTAGGACCTACAATGGAGAAATTGACCCTATAGCTCACCTCCATCACTACGCATTATGGATGGAGCTACAAAATGCTACAGGGACTGTGATGTACAAAGCCTTTGTACTCACCCTTGAAGGCAGCGCTCAGACCTGGTATGGGAACCTAGCTCCTGGTTCCATATATAGCTAGGAACAACTTTCCTCAGAGTTCTCTACTTAGTTTGTGGTATCAAAGGCTAGAACTATACCCAAAGAAATGTTCGGAACAGTAAAGTAAGGAAAATCAGAAACTCTCAAAAGCTACCTGGACCACTTTAACAAGCAGATTATGACAATGTTGTCAAGTTAGGACTGTATAAAGACACAGCTTTCTGGTGGGCCGTGCATGATGTCCCACCTAAAACTTACAAGGAGCTCTTAAAGTGCGCAGAAAAGTATATTAGTGCTGAAGAAGCAATTGAACAAGGTCCCAAATAGATCTAGCTCCTAAAGGAGACAAGAAAGACCATAGCAGAAGGAAGGATCAACGCAGATCTGAGGGGCCATCCCTGGCTTCCAGGCCATTTGCCAAGCTTAACACCTCAATTGAACAAATCTTCAATCTTCTGAAAAATGATCCCATTCTATCTAAGGCAAAGCCCGTCAAAAGCCTTCAAGGAATACAAACCAAATCAGGTACTACAAGTATCATAGAGTGCTAGGTTATGATACTGAAAGATGCAGGCACCTTAAGCAGGAGATTGAGAGCTTGATTGAAAGAAGATACCTTGGTGAATACGTGACGTCAAGGGTAGGATAAACAAGCTCCACAGAACTGGCCTACCATTGAGTTTCGTGTTCTAGCCAGCGAAAATCAAAGCAAAGAGGGTTCTAAGCGACAACGGCGAGGTCTCATGAGAGAAGCCCAAAATTGCTACTAGTTGTTCACTACCATAACTCTCTCAACTCAAACAGGCTCTTTTACCTTCCGCAACGAGGATGCCTACGAGGATCTACACCCCCACATCGACATTCTTGTGATAACTATTCCAATTTCTGGGATCAAGGTTCATAAAACTTTAGTTGACAATGGAAGCTCTGTCAACATCTTATTCTGGAAGACTTTTAAACAAATGAGCATAGAAACCAAAAACTTAAGGCTATATGAGACCGCGATCCAAGGATTCACTAGAGATTTTGCAGATCGGAAGGGTTAGATGTCCCTGTAAAATGAGAATCATGGTCGACTTCATTGTGTTTGATGTCCCATCAAACCACAATACGATTTTGGAAAGGCCCATTCTCTATGACCTCAAGGCCGTGACCTCAGTGTTCCACTAGGTGATGAAGTTCCCAATTGAACATTGCACTGCGATGGTGCGACGCGACCAGTAGTCAGCTCGAGAATATAACTTGGATTATGTGGTTGGATTTTCTCCTCAATCAGAAATCCTCTCTTTAGACCTCAAATTAAAGAAGGCCGCAGAAATTACAAGCCCCAACGAGAAGCTCTAGACCGTTAAAATAGATGAATCCAGGCCTGATTTAGAAGTCCAGATAGGTACAAAACTTAAGAAACCAATGAGATCCAAGCTAGTTAATTTCTTGAGAAAGAACTTGGATGTTTTCGCTGAGGTGCATGAAGATATGTAAGGGATTGACCCAAAACATGCATGTCCCAAGTATAGATCCTAACGCCAAGCCAAAAAAACAAAAGAGACTCCTCTTGAACAATGAGAGATATGAAGCTCTAACTCAAGAAATGAAGAAACTCTTAGGGAACACGTTCATACGAGAAGCTTTATGTCCCTAGTGGGTGGCCAATCCAGTTCTTGTTAAGAAATGGCGAATATGTATTGATTTCACCGATCTGAACAAGGCCTACCCAAAGGACAGCTTTTCACTACCTCGGATTGATCAAATGGTAGATGCTATAGCAGGTCACGAGCTCTTGAGTCACATGGACCCATACTCTAGCTATCATCAGATACCAATGTACTGAAAGGATGAAGAACATACCTCCTTTATAACTCATAGGGGCATGTACTACTACTACTACAGGATGATGCCCTTTGGGCTAAAAAATTTTGGAAGCACTTATGAGCGCCTTGTCAATTCTATATCCAAGGATCAGATCAATAAAACCTTGGAAGTCTACATTGACGATATGCTCGTCAAGAGCCTACAAGCTGGGCACCACATCAGTGACCTAGATCGAATGTTCCAGGTCCTAAGGGAGTATAAAATGAAGCTCAATCCAAAGAAATGCTCCTGTGACGTAGCATCCGAAAAATTCCTGGGATTTATGGTGAATCAACCAGGTATTGAGGTCAACCCCAAGAAAATAAAAGTCGTGCTAGAGATGGAAGCCCCAAAATCTATCAAGGAGGTTCAACATTTCACTAGGAGAATTGTAGCTCTCAATCATTTTATTTCCAGGTCCACAGACAAATGCAAGCACTTCTTCAAAGCTATCAAGAAGTCCAAAGAGTTGAACTGGATAGAAGATTGCCAGAAAGCTCTTAGGGAGTGAAAGAAGCACCTCTCTTCCACTCCATTATTGGCCAAACCAAAACAAGAGAAGATGTTGTACTTACACTCAGCCATTTCTGAAGCTTCTGCCGGTGCGGTTCTACTAAGAGCAGAAGGAGTGGCTCACTTGCCTATCTATTATGTTAGCCACGCGTGACATGACGCCGAGCTCTGGTACCCATCTTATGGAGAAGCTTGCCTATGCCTTAGTTATTTCATCCAAAAAAGTTCTGTCCATATTTCCTCGCCTACACTATCGAGGTCTTGACAAATGCACCATTAAGATAGGTACTTCAAAAGCCAGACCTGTCTGGTCGCCTAGTCAAGTGGTCTGTTGAGCTCAGTTAGTACGACTTGCACTATAACCAAAGGCAGCTATCAAGGGACAAGCTCTAGCTGACATCTTAGCTAAGCTAAATCCATCACTCCATGACCAGAGAGTAGAAGAAGTCCCAACCTGGGAGCTGTTCGTGGATGGGTCTTCAACAGGTCAAGCCTAGGAGCAGAAACTATCCTAGTAAATCCATCAGGACAATGCCGCTGCCAAGCGATCATGTTCATATTTGTGACCATTAACAATGAGGCAAAACAAGAGGCAATCTTAGCAGGGCTCAGCATGGCTGAATCAATGGGAGATCGGAAGAAAAATATTGGTTACCAAGAGTGACTCTCAGCTCGTCGTCAACCAAACTAATAGTATATACGAGGTCAAAAGAGAAAAGCTTTCCCAATGCCAGGAAAAGTTGACATTTAAGCTCAAGGACCTTGAATGGTTCGAGATCTTAAAAATCCCGAGAGCTGCAAACAGTCGCACCGATGCACTAGCAAAGTTTACCACAAGTAAAGGGGCTGGCGAGCTCGGTAGCATCCTCACTGAGGATCTATTGAGTTCAACAATTGATAAAACTAGAGCAACATCAATAAAAATTGAGCAAGTTAGCAACTAGATAGATCCTATCATCCAGTTCTTTAAGTATGGAATAGCCTTATAGGAGTAGAGGCTAAGAAACTAAAAATATTAGGCAGCTAGACTCACCATGGTCAATGAGATGTTATATAAAAGAGCTTCGTAAGACCTCTGCTAAGATGCCTTACTCTAAGTGAAGTGAAAATTGTTCTGGAAGAAATTCACTTTGGAGTATGTAGTAATGACTCAGGTGGCTTATCCTAGGCTCACAAGACCTCAGACAAGGATATGTTTGGCCAAGTCTGGGGAAGGATGCAATTGAGTTTGCAAAGTCTTGCGATAAGTGCCTAAGGTTTGCTCCGTTCATTAGAAGCCTGTCTAAAGAGCTGACCTTAGTAAAAGGCGCTGGCCTTTTGCCAAGTAGGGAGTCGACCTCATAGGTCGACTTCCGAAGGGCAAGGGAGGAACTTAGTATGCTATAATGGTTGTTGACTACTTTACCATGTGGGTAGAAGTTGAAGCTCTAGTAACCATCATAGAGCAAAAAACCACAAGCTTCATTAGAAGTCAATCATTTGCAAATTTGGGGTAACTCATGCCATAGTCACAGACACAACGAAAAGCAGTTTGACAACTCCAAATTTAAAACATTCTGTGAGGACTTGGGGATAAAAAAAACTTCAATTTCACTCCTCATCACCCACAAGTGAACAACCAGGTCGAAGCCACACACTTTGAAGACCAGATTAGAAGTTCTAAAAGGTACATGGGTTGAGAAGCTACCTTTAGTACTATGGTCATATCGAATGACCTACAAGACTACGACAGGTGAGACTCCCTTCTACTAACCTACAGGGCTGAAGCAATGTTTCTTGTTGAGCTCAAGGTCCCAACTCCAGAGTTTTGTTCCTCAAGGAGGAGAGGAACAACGAGCTACTGAACAGCGAGGTTGACCTCTTTGATGAAAGAAGAGCTATGGTTGAAGTAAAAAACACGGTCTACAAGAAAAGATTGTTGAAATTCTATAACTCCAAGGTCAAAATGCGTAGATTCGAGATTGGGGACCTAGTCTTCCGCAAGGTCTTTCTATCATCTAAGGAAATGGCATCTAGAACCCTTAGACCTACGTGGAAAAGACCTTACACAGTGAGAAGAGTTCTTTCTAATGGGGTATACGAACTCGAAAATATGGAAGGAACTGAACTCATACACCTCTAGAATGCTGAACATCTGAAAAAATTTTATCAATAGAAAATTCTCATCGTTTATTTTTTGCCTATACAACGGGTCATCATATAAGCAACTGATAAGCAAAGATTTGAGTCCACACGACTTCAAACTTTCAAAATCATTGCTGAAATGACCTAATGCATGTACTTATCAAGTGGAACATGAACTTTTTGGTCTCACAACAACTTTCATTAAGCGACCTAACAACTAGGTAAGCTAGTGGTTAAAAAATCAAGCGTCCTAACAGCTTAAAGGGTTATACTACATCTCGTGACCTAGTGAACAGAATTCAAAATGATTCTGACCAAAGCTGCTTTGGTCAAACTTAGCTAAGACTTTAAGAAAAAACGACCTGAAACTCATAAGCATAAGCATAAGTTTAAGGTCGAGGTCGCCCACTCACAAGGTCTTACAAAAAACACCACTTTTGAATACACATGCAGTCTCTACCTTTGTTTTACTAACACAAAAACTGAATGCAATATCCAACAACCACACAACTCGCTACTTTAGATGATGGTAAAATGAGCTTATTTAATTGTGCGGTCTTGTTAGTATTATTTCAGTCCAAGTACAATATTACATGAGCTTAGTGTCACGGATGGAGCTACTTACTAACTAGCTTGTAAAATAGTACAAAATAAACTAACGAATAAATCAAAAAAGCCACGAGCTGACACTTAGAAAAAAAACGCTTTTCATTAATAAAACTTGTGCATAAATAGAGCAAAACAACAAAACATTAGAGAAAGGCTCCAAAATCTAATGTTAAGGAGCTTAGTCTTGAAGAGCTGGTCCTTCAGGGGCTGAGGCTTTCGAAGCTGAGCTAGCAGGTGTAGTCTATCCTTGAACGACCTCAAAAGCGTTTTCAGCCACGAGGATAGTCTCGTCTAGTGTGGCCTCGCCATCCTCTTCATCAAAACTCTCTAGGCCAGACTTTTTTCATTTGGGCGACCTGATCCTTAAGAAAAACCAGGTTGTACTCCAGTCACTTTTTCTCAACCGCAGAGATGACATCTGAAGTGGCCTTAATGAATATCCCATTCAAGTAGCCCTTAAACTCCTCAGAAGCCTTGCATTTGGCTATAGCTTTCTCACACCCTATGAGGTCAGTTGCACAACCTCACTGCTCAAGCTCTAGCTTAGCTTGGTCGAGCTTTAACCTCTGTATGGCCAGCAGCTTCTCCCCATCTTCACTCTTCTTCTTCATCTTTTCCAACTCGACCCTGAGATAGGTGGCCTCACCTCTAGAAACCGCGAGGTCCTGCTCTTTATCATAGAGAGCCCTCTCAGCCTCCTATATGCCTGAGCTGTCTTTTCAAAATTCTTCTTCTCTTTAGTGCATTTGCCATTGAGCTACCAAACCCAATCGGCTATGTGGGTCTCCAAGATAGACGTGTAGGCTGTCAATGTAGTCGCCAAATGATCGAGATCAAGTGTCGCAAGTGATTTGGCATAGACATCTCACTTTTTCAACTAACCTAGAGATATGTCCACTATAGTGTCCACAACCAGAGGGGACAACTTTGTCATATTGGACTCTTGCGGCTTTCTCATCACGCTGTAACTAATCAGAGCCTTAGGCCATTTTATTTGTGATTTTTCTAGCTGGGCATAGTGAGCTAGATAGGCAGATAGAAGTAGGCCCTGGGCAACCTTATCAAAAGGACTTTTTACCTTACATAAAGGGGCAGTACCTGCTACTACTGAGCCAAGAGGAGTAGGGGGTTTGATCGTTTTGGGAATTGAGTCGTGAGGAATCTCTCCTTGTTTCAGCTCGAACTCATGGACAACAATCCCAGATTGAGGAGCTTCTTTTTTCCTGCGGCCGTCTCCTTCTCGCTCTTCTGCTTTACCTTCCTCCTCAAGGACTCAGTGACTTGCTCAGCATTCCTCACCCTCTTCTTTTCTGCTTGATTAATAGCTCACTTCTGTTGTTTGGAAAGGTATTTTTTCCTTCCAAAATATCAGTGACAGCAAGGCAACTAAAGAAATCTAGTAGTAGGAAGAGTGAGCTGAGACTTACAGTTGTTGGGATTCTGAAAACTGTCCTCTTTTTCACTCACAAAGAGGTCGTACTTGATCAACTTCTTCTCTTTGGCTAGATTGCTCACACAACGGGAGTCGTTATCTGCTATTTTCTTCACTGATCGTCAAAGGATAGGGCCAGTAGCAAACCTTACTAAGAGTCTGAAAAGAGAAAAACAGATTGATATTAGAACGGCCAAGTCAAAGCAAAAGTGACCTGGAATCATGCTTACTATGATAGTTACAAGTTGTCTGAACTCGGACTTCTTGACTTCCAGGTGGGCCTTGGGCTAACCACTCTCTTCGACCCAAAACTAATGGTCCTCCCCATCTGAAACTTATTCAGGGCACCTTTTTATGAAATTCCCATAGAGCTAAACCCTACTAGCTTTGGGCTGAGCTGAAACGTAGTGCCAGCCCTTACCACCAGTGTTGGTTTTGAGATTGTAGTAGGTTACGAAATCTATGGGTTGAAAGAAGTTGTACCTCTTCTCACTCTATGATACCAGGAAACTAATTAGGTCTTCCACCAGTTTGGAGGAATCTAGGTGGGAGCGAGGTCCAGGCAGGCCAGGAACTTAGTCACCACATATGGGATAGGTAACCCGAAGCCAGCCTCAAACATATGTGTGTTCACCGCCACACAACTTTTAGAGGGGCAATGAGCTCGCTCTTCCTCATAGGGTACCCGCAGCTTAACCTAGTATGGGACCCTATATTTCTGCCTAATTGCATACAGGTCATTTTATTTTATTTGGGAGCAGATATGTTGTGCAAACTACTCCACTTTAGGTCTAGCTACATGAGGAGGTCACCCACTGGGACTTGCTGGAGCAGACCTAGAAGTATAGCAAATTTTGGTCACTGTAACCCTAGCCAAATGAACCACTTGGAGAGGAATTGGGCCTCCCTGATTCGAGATCACTCCCTCATCATCCTCGTCCCAGTCTGTATCGTGCCCCTCCTTTTTTGACACTTCCTCCTCCTCTAACCAGTCAACCTAAATCTCTACGAGTTTAGATCTCCTAGAGGATACAACTTCTTCTCCTTCTGATTCAGTCCAATCTGGATTTACCTCAACCTCTGCTACTCTACCGTAGGTTCACTATTACTAGTCATCCTTCAAGAAATCATGAGACAGAGAGAAATTTATACACAAAAGACCTCAAGCTTTGCAGAACCCGGAAAAGGAAAAGAACTAGGGTTATTATATTTTTGCAAGGGGAAAACGAGCTGTGGTCTGAGGAGAACTATAAGGGAAGCTCTAAAGATATAGAGAAAACATTGCGAGCTAAATGAAGGAGAAATTTATAGAGGAAGCCTAAAATTGGGTGTGAAGAAAAAAATAAAATTGACAAAGGAGGGGATATTTATAGGCGAACGGTTGATGAGGCGGTGCTTCCTTGGGAAGATAAAGGAGACATCAATCATAAAAGTTGATTGACGGTTTCTCTTCCCAAGGCCTGTACACCACGTAGCAACAACCGTGTGGCATACGTGGCAGAGATATTTTGGAAGAGCAATAATTCAAATTAAACCAGCAGTGTACACTACAAGCTCATAGGCTAGCAACTTTCAAAGGGGTTCCTTCTCAGAGCTCAAAGCAGCGTCCCTAAGGGGGCATTTGTTTACACATAGGTATCAGGTCGAAGAAAATGGCCTCAAGGTCAGAACCCTAGCCCACCAGGCCATAAGCTAGCAGCCCTTCAGTAGGCCTATGATCGAAGGTGTCAAGACCTTGACATGCTCAAGCTCTTCAGGCCGCGGGTCACAACCCTAGTAACCCAGGTTGCTCGCCTAGCAACCTAATATAGTTTCATATGTGCCCTTCTGTAGGATGAGCTCTTGAGATCGCTCACCTAATGCAGCTCGGGTCACCTTGCAACCTCATAGGCAGTTTAACTACAGTGCTACTTGTATGTCCGCTTGCATGTGTTATCACTTAAGAGTTGATGTGACAGCTGCATTTAATATAAAGTTGGTGTTCATCTTTTCCATGTAACAACTAGCTTGTACTTGGTCAAAAAGTCTAACACAAGCTCTAGTAAGTGTGCTTAGATTGCCTCTCAGTGGTCAAGTATCTAATGCATGTGATTATTACATATCAATTTGCACACTATAACTAGAGAAGATCCCACATAATAAAAGATTCTCTCCCCTCATTTTGCAACATTCTTGTCTTCTAAACATTTACTTCTTTCATTTATTTCTCTTTATGACTCTCCAACAACATCATAAATCCTTCATTCACCGCTTAAATCAAATTCAAACACGAGTTTATTGAGAGTTAAGGTAGAATTTGGAATCAAAAAAATCTGACATACAATTCTAAATTAAATTTATTTTAAAAGTTAATTAATTTAAACAAAAAGCTTGCTTCAACAATTTTTACTTTTTTTGATCAAGTGACTTATTCTTGTGGTAAATGCACACGTCATTCACATATTTGATCTAGGTTCGAGTCATCATCCTATCTGTCTCCACCATGTCGTAAAGTCAGCGAGGATCAAAGTTCAACAAAGGTCAATGGGTATAGGGTCTTGGAAACAGGCCCTAAGCGCCTCATCCAACCCACCAACATGGCTACCTAACAACCAGAAGGCCCGAAGACCTGATTCAGTAACCTGGGAAGGACATCTAGTTCTATGGTCTAGGGCATCTGGGCACCAAGACAGTGAGCTGATATCTCCCCAATGTAGCGCCACGACTAAACGAGCTAGCCAACTAGATAGCAGCATGGGAATCCAAGTGGGAAATCTTATCACTTATGGCTGATGGGATGCCAGCATTAAATGCGAAACAGTGGTTACCTGCCATATGTATGGCTTAAATAGCCATTAGTCAAAAAGTGAAGGATTAACCCCTATTGATTGGACACTTGTGTCATCCTTGTGGGACTGACATTAAATACATGGAATCATTATCCTTTTGTAAACAAGCAAATGTACACTATAAATAGAGGTAAACATAAGTGAGAATGAGTTGGACACCCTAACCTTACTCTTCTTGTCTTTACACACTTATAGTCTTCCATTTATTACAAACACTGCCAACATTCCTTGCCTTTTTTGCATTTACTGCTTACGCCGATATGAATACAAATTCCCGCGAATATAAATCTTGTTTGTTGAATCGAAAGATAAGAACTAGTGACGTCGGACTGCCCCCTGGCTCAGAAAAAACCAAGCCACTACCAGTGCTGGCCTTTCATGACCAGCAGCTGCAACTGAGACAGAAACTCTCAGGCGGCTGGTAGAGGCCCTCGCCTTGGTTGTAACAACATAACCCACCAACTTCCCAACAGCGCACGATAGGATCCTCCTCTCGTGGCGACTCTTCTTGGAGTGCCAAAGATGTAGAAGATATTCGGCGAGGGCTAATCCTCAAAGAGAACATGTCAGAAGAAGACTAAGTTTCACTCCAACCCAAAACTCCAGTCAACCAGCTCCCAATGCGATAGTCACACCACCTCCTGCTAGAAATACAGCTAAAAGCAGTGTGTTTACCAGGTTAGGGCCCTGTCCTTAGAAAGATCCCCGATGTCCAAGGTCGCCAAAGCCTATGTGACCAACTAAAAATAGATAGAGCAGGAGAAATCTGACGCCTATGAACCATGATAGCCATGCATCCAGGCTTCTAAAGGCGCTATGGGGCCAACGACCAGCCTCTCAGTAGATCTACGAGCTGCATGAGCTGAGGAAATGGCTGAGCGACCTTGAACAGAAATAGTCAAAGGAGAAGGTAGCGGACGACCTGTGGGGAAGACCGTCCCCTTTTGACCTCTTTATCCGTAAAGTCGTCATGCCATCCAAAATGAAGCTCCCTTATATAGGGACTTACGGTGGAGAATCAGAGCCAATCGCCCACCGTCACAGATACGTGTCCTAGATAGAGCTCCAAAACGCCACTAGAGCCATCATATGCAAAACTTTTGCACTCACTCTAGAGGGTAACGCTCAGACATGGTATGGAAACTTAGCCTCGGGGCCCGTGCGTAGTTGGGAACAACTCTCCTCCGAGTCTACTTCCCAGCTTATGGAGGCTAAGGCCAGGGCCACCGATCGGAAGAGCACACGACTGGAAACCATTTGGCAAGAGAAATCTGAAATGCTCAAAGGCTATTTGGACCGGTTCAATAAACAGGTCATGACCATAGAAAAGGTGGCAGACAAATCGCTTCTGATCACGGTAACATTAGGCCTTTACAAAGACACCTGCTTTTGGTGGGCTATACACGAAGAACCCCTGAGCACTTATAAGGAGCTTCTGAGGGGGCCATTGAGGGTACTTTGCGAGCCGAAAAACCTCCGAAGGATGAGAGCAAGTATCAGAAGGCAAAAAAGGACCCGCGACATGGCAAGAAGTCTTCCAGCTTGTTCAAGCCCTTCACCAAGCTCAATGCTTCTGTCAAACACATCTTTAACGTCTTGCAAAATGACCTAATTTTACCCAAAGTAAGGACTTTAAGGAAGCCGCTGAAGGACGTTGACCAGTCCAGTTAGTGTAAGTATCATCGAAGTGTGGGTCACAACATGGACGAATGCAAGCATCTCAAATAAGGGATCGAGAATCTAATCTGACGGGGGTACCTGAGCGAATATGTGGCCAATAACCAAAGGCAGGACTGACAAGCTCGACCCCATGCAGACCTCAATGGCCAGCTCCCACGGAACCAACCTCCAGCTGAAATCCCCGTAGTTTTCGGTGGAAATAAGGGCATGGAGGGCTTCAAGAGGCAGATGTGAGGTCTTGTAAGAGAAGCCCAGAATTTTTACCACCTACTTATGACACAACCCTCCATCTCTCAAACGAGCTCGTTCTTTTTCTGCAACGAAGACGCTTACGGCGTGTTACTATGGTCATTACCATGCCAATCTTAGGCGTTAAAATGCACAAGAAATTGGTGGATAACGACAGCACCTTAAACATTATTTACTGGCAGACTTTCTAGCAAATGAAAATAGACCCGAAGAGCTTAAAGCCATACAGTACCAGACTCTAGGCTTTTACTGAAGACTATGTGAAAGCGATGGGCCAGATCACAATCCTTGTCGAATTAGGAGACGAGCCCTTTAAAAGAAGAATAATGGCGGACTTCATTATAGTGGACGTACCTTTGAACCACAACGCTATTCTAGGTCATCCAATTTTGTACGAGCTCAGAGCCGCAACCTCTATTTACCACATGCCATTAAATTCCTAACTTGTTTTGGGACGGCTATAGTACGAGGTGACCAGCAGGCATCAAGGGAATGCATCCTGGATTATGCGAAAGAAATGACTGCCTTGATAGAAGTTTGCACAATCAACCTCGGAGTCAAGGGGCTGAATTATCCACTACTCTTAAACTCCACACCAAAGTGCCAGCACGGGAGACACAGCAGCAAGGCCAGACTAAAAAATTTTTTATATACTGTCAAGTTATGGCTAAAAAATTAATACGCTTATGTGCATTAGCCGTAATTTTGAGACCCAATAGCAAATTCGAAAGACGAATGTTTACTTTGATGTAACATCTCTCTCGTAACGCGAATGCAAGGCTAATCTGCAACGCCCAAGTATAGACGTCTACGATCTAAGTTAGAACAAGCTTCTAACTAACGACCTAACATATGATCAGGACTAGAACAAGCTTTTAGTATGAGCTCAAATCGAAGAATTCACGCTCAACGACTAGAACAAGCTTTTAGTCTACTCTCAAGTCGAAGAATTCGCGCTCGACGACTAGAACAAGCTTTTAGTCTACGCTCAAGTCGAAGAATTCACGCTCAACGACGAGAACAACCTATTAGTCAAGGTCTACGATCTAAGTTAGAACAAGCTTCTAACTAGAGACCTAACACTTGAACATAACTAGAACAAGCTTGTAGTCTACGCTTAAGTCAAAAAATTCATGCTCAACGACTAGAGCAAGCTTTGAGTCCACGTTCAAGTGTAAAGGTCTGCAATCTAAGTTAGAACATGCTTATAACTAGCGACCTAACACTTGACCATAACTAGAACAAGCTTCTAGTCTGTGCTCAAGTCAAGGAATCCGTGCTCAATGACTAGAACAAACTTTTAGCCCCCACTCAAGTATCAAGGTCTGCGATCTGAGTTTGAACAAGCTTCCAACTTGCGACCTACAATTTGACCACAGCTAGAACAAGCTCGTAGTCTGCGCTCGATAAGGGGATCCGTGACCAAGGTCCTAAACCCCCCGTTACTTAGTGATCTGACACTCGAGGGTAGGTTGCCAAGGCTCCTAGCTCAAAGGATCAAAGCGAGCTGTCAGTCTGATGGGACATACTCAGAGAAATCCTCAATCTATTATAACAGCGTGTGAGGGACCTGGGCCCAGGATGAGTTTCTTGGTAAAGCGTCCTAGTACTTGAAACAAGATATGTTTGGATTCTGGGACAAATATGCATAAGTGGATATGAGTTGTCCGTTAAACAAGAACAGTGTACAGTACGTCTTTGACGAATATATAAACGAGCTAACACTTGGAAGAAATTTTCATTCTATTCATCGAAGATTACAAAAGGAAACAGGAACTGGGTATTAAAAATTCCTCAAGTTGACCTTCAGAGGATGAGGCCACATTCTCCCCAGCTGGAACAGTGGTCTCAACCCCTGCGGTAGAAGCCGTACCTTCAACACGCTCTCCGCCAGTAGCAGGGATCCCCATGCCTTCTTCTACAGGGGCAGGCAACTTGGTGGGGGTAGGAGATTCTGATATGATTTCGACCTCCTCCTCATCATCGTCACAGCTCACGAAGCGGCACTCCACTTTCAGTTTTGGCTACCTGCTCATTGACGAACGTTAACTCACACTCAGCCGCTCCCTCATAACCTTGCCAAGGATCTCCTCCACCGTCTCGTAGTAAAAGCCGGCGTTAGCACTCTTGAACTTCTTAGAGGCTTCATATTTAGCACATGCTTCTGGTATCCGACGAGCTCGCTAGCAGCAGCGCTTCTCTCAGCCTCCATCAACACCTGCGTATGGCTTGACCTCTCTGTCACTACCTGGGCCGCTAAGTCCTTAAACTTCTTCTTCCAGGCCTCGAACTCAGTCTGCAGATCGACCGACTCCTCCCTGCCTATATGCAGTTCCTGCTCTTTCTCCCTAAGAATCAACTCTGCCTCCTTCTTGGCTTTACTAGCCTCAGCCGCCTAGCCAGAAAATTTCATGTTCTCCCTAAGAAAACACCCCACACGAGCCATAGGGTGTTCATCCAAGATAGCCGACTGAGCTCGCATCATCGCGCTTACCTGCAAAAGCTTAGCCATTGTCAAGCTGTCTGCAAAGCCTTCCCACTTCCTGGACTAGCCCCTCGCCATGCTACTCATGGTATCTTTGATGGCCCCTTGCATCCCTGAGAAATTGGCAGAAAAGGGCTTCGTGGCCAAGTTGAATTTGAGCAGTGCCTTCGGCTTTTTGCCTATAAATTTCTCTATCTCGGTCCGCCGAGCTTGGTCCACTGGAGATAAAGATCTTCACCTAGAATGTCGATGGGTGCTTTAGCATGTCGCTTCTCGCGAGAAGTAACAGGCATAGGAATGATAGGAAGGATAGGGGGAGGATTGGCCATAGGTTTCCAGATAGCCAACTGCCTTTTCCTATGTCACTCTGAGATGGCTACATCGTCAGTTGTGATGGGCCTCTTCCCAGCGGCCTTCTCTTACCTCATTTTCTTTTTCTCCTCCTGCCTTTTGGAAGCCTCGTTGAGCTACTCAGTGATCCTCATCTCCTCGGCTTTATCACGTGCTGTTTTCCTCTTCTCCCATGCAATCTTCCTCTTCTTAGCCTTTCGAATAGCTCGTCTTTGGCCCTTGGAAAGATACTTTTTCCCTAAAAAGGGACAAGTGTCAGGACACTGGAAAATATCTAAAAGGCAGGATGTGCAATTGTATAAGAACAGCTTGTAGTTGCTCGGATTCATGGAAATGTGCTCAGACCTGGGAATAGACAGGCCAGTGCTTATCAAAAAATCCTCATCTGTTAGGTCCGCAACGTGACGATGATGCTCTGGTATTCGGGCCACAATCTCAGCCCGCTCCTGAAACAATGCGGGCAATGCTCGACCTCGCTCGTTAACTAACAAAAAAGAAAAAATAGTTAAAGTGTCCGTCTATCAGCCCGAAGAAGAAGTTCTATCGAAAACATGCTTACTGGGTTCCATGTAGCTCGTGGTGATGCTCGTGTCCTCATCGCCAGAACTCAGCGAACTCCTCCACTCACCATCCACTCAAAACCAGCTTTCTTTCTAGTTGGGGCCAGGTTCAGATTCCTCTATTACCAAGTTTCCCCAAAGATTTAAGGCCCCGACCTTACGCTGTGCAACTAAGTGGAACCATCCTCTCCCAGAGGGTAAGTTCCTCAGCACGTAGTACAAGTTGAAATCCTCCGGACTCAGATATCCCCATCCTTTGTGTTGCCACAACGCAAGGGCTCTAATGATTGTCCTCCAACTCACAGGTGTAACTTGAGAAAGAGCAATTCCCCAGGGTCTCAACAGCCCAGTGACAGGTTGCACAAGTGGTATGCGAATGCCAGTCTCAGATATCCTAATGCTCGCTGGTACGCAACCCCTGGGGGAGCAATGAGCCCCCTCCCCTTCATGGGGGACCCAAAGCGCGACGCGGTCAAGAACGTGGTAATCTTGCCTTATCGGGTATAGGTCAGCCTCCTTTATTTTGGAAGGAATATGTTTGCACACCCACAGTCTGTCTTTATCGCGAATCACCGCCATAGGAGGCTTCTCACTAGAGCTCACCTTTTCATCATCCTTACTCTCAACATCAGTCTAATCAAACTGGACTCTTGGTACCGAATCCGGCGTTGTCCCGGCCGTCTACTGCTATACCTCCACCTACATCACTCACCAGAAGAGACCTCCTTCTACCCTTCATTCCGTGAAATCCGCTCTGACACTAGAAGACTACCCAGGGTCACCGACAGGTTGGTAGAAAAATCCCCTATAAATCAGAAAAAGAGTGTTTTTTTCTTTTTTAACTTGGCACTGATGATATCTCAGAAGCTTTGAGAGACATTGGGAAGGGATCAATAAATCACAAGGATGTCCGAAGAAGGTTACAACAGAAAACTCCTGGGAAATAGCTGCAAAAGAAGACAATGCGGAAGGGGGAGAAAGGAATGAACAGAAAGGTATAAATAGAGTTTTGTGGGAAGATAGAAGGGGCAACAACTTCATGGGATACTAGGAACTTAAAAGGCAACATTCAGAGCAATGATTATTGCCCTTAAGACCCCTGAAATGCCACTCCATTGAACAATAGACGCGTGGCAAAAAATGCCGCCTCAACCCCCTCTTTTCGAAATTCAAAGAGTTATATTTCAGGTGGCAAAGAGCTCTAACTGAGTTGCCAATTAGCCTTCAAGGCAGTTGACCTTGGAAACAGGCCTTAAGCGCTTCGCCAACCTAACAACCTCCCTATCTAACAACCAGAAGGCCCGAAGACCTGATTCCGCGACTTGGGGTGGACATCTACTCCGGAACTTCTACCGTCCAGGACGTCTGGGAGCCAAGACAGCGATCTAATATCTCCCGACGTAGTGCCATGACCTAGCGAGCTGGCCAGCTGGATAGCAGTATGGGAACCCACATGGGAAATCTTATCACTTATGGCTGATGAAACGCTAGCATTAAATGCGAAACGGTAGTTATCTGCCCCATTCATGGCTTAAACAGCCATTAGTCATAAAGTGAATGATTAACCTCAGCCGATTGGACACTTGCTTCATCCTTGTGGAGCTGGCATTAAATACATGCAATCATTATCCCCATACAAATAAGCAAATATACACTATAAATAGAGACAAACATAAGTGAGAAGGGGTGGTCGGACACCCAAACCTCACTTTTCTTGTCTCTACACACTTATAGTCTTCTATTTATTATAAACACTACAAACATTCCTTGTTTTTTCTGCATTTGCTGCTTACGCCTATTTGAATACAAATTTTCTGTGAATATAAATCTTGTTTGTTAAGTCGAAAGATAAATTTGGCATCAACACTATCCATACAATTCGTACCTTGTAATTTAAAATTAAAGAAAGAAAAGATTAAGAGAGAAAGTCGTTACTTTTGCTTTTATTTTGAAAGTAGAGTGTAATCACATATAAAGTTGTTCCCCTTATTCTTATTATTGTTTAAAGTATCACGTGCTTTACTTTTTTTTGTGTGTGTGCATATATATATATATATATATATGCATTTATTGATACAAGGGGAGATATGAGAGGGTAGGCAAATAGGGAAGGTGTAGGTGTGATTCGAACTCAGTACCTCTCACCCAGAATGTAACGAAACTTAATTCACCCTATGAAGGTAACGGTTAACTTTGTAATTTCAATTCTGCCATTTTTATTTGTTAGGACAAATCTTAGGGGGATTACTCAACATAAGATTCAATGGATTTTAAGATCCATTTAATTTCATATGTTCACACATTAGACTACCCTGGAATCCATTCAATTGAAATCTAACGTCCTCAATATAGATTTTTTCTAGAATTCATAAGACCCTGGCATCCCCAAAGATTCATTGATTTCCATTGTTCTATTAGGGGAGATAGCTCCATTTATTTGGTTCCGAAACAAATCTCCAAAAATGCTTGGTTATGTTTTAAATTTCAAAAATACTTGGTTGTTTTATTTATTTTTATTTATTTTATTTATTATTATTTAATTAAATTTTACTCCCCACCCCACCTTGCCCAGCCAACCCATCGCTACTGGTTGGAATCCAGCCAGCCGCTAGCGGTTGGAATCCAGTGACCGATTGCTGGGTTTCGACAATCAGATTTTGGCAGCTAGATTTGAATGGCTAGTCACCGGAGTCTGGAGTTTTTTTTTTTGTTTTTTCATTTTTTAACTCTTTTTTGGTTTTTTCTTTGTTTTCTGCTTTCTTTTTTCTGTAGCAATTTTTTGACGAAGTTTGTTACATGATAAACAATATTTTCACATTTAAAGGTTTGTTACATTTGTAACAACTTATGTTATTTTTGTGACAAACTATGTTATATGTGTAACAATATATATTTTTTCTGTCTAACAATCTACGTTATTAAACAATCTATATTATTTATGTAACAAGATAAGGTCTAATGGCAAAGTGGAGCGAAGGAGAATTGGACTGAAGATCGGGTTGAAATTTGGTTGTTTTAGCTTTCGGTGCAGAATTTAGCATATAATACCTTCCCAAAAGTAGAACGATGAGGCGATTGGAGCTCATGGTTGATAAGACCATCAGTTTTCAACCATCCAAGGCCGTTTAGGCCTTCAATTTTATGTTTTCTGTTTTCCTTTTTCTTATAAGTTATTTTTTATTTCTTTTTTAACATAAGGGTTCGTTTACAGCTATTTAACACCGTCCAGACTTGTTTTAATGATTCATTGCTTAATAATAGCCTATGTTATTTGCATAACAAATTATATTATTTGTCTAACACTTTATGTTATGTGCAAAACAAACTATGGTTTTTGTATAACAAGTTATGTTATGTACGAAACAAGGTATATGTAACAAGCTATGATACTTACATAAGAAGACTTGTTATTTGTGTAACAATGTGTGTTATTAGACAATGTGTTTTTTGTATAATAAACTATATTTTCTGGGTAACAACCTATTTTATTTGTAGAACAGCATATGTCATTTGTTTAATAAGTTATGTTATTTGTATAACAACCTATGTTAACTGTATCAAAACCTATGTTAAAATAGTATAACATCATCTATTATATGGATTAAAACGTCAAACAATTAATACTATATGCATTTAAAAAGATAAAATGATTAATACTAAAAGAAAGAAAATTTGTGTATTTGTATAACAAACTATGTTTTCTATGTAACTATCTATGCTATTTATAAAACTACCTATGTTATTTTTTTAACAGGTTATGTTATTCATGTAACATATGTTAAAATAGTATAATTTCATTTATTATCTAAATTAAAACATCAAATAATTGATACTATATGAATTTAAAAAGAAAAAATGACAAAAAATAAAAGAGAGATAATAAACAAAAAAGGGAAGCAAGAAAAGGAAAAATAAAAAAAACATGAAAAGAAAAAATTCTTTCCGAGGGGTTGCCGGAATCCTACTGGCTAAAATTTGGCCGATCGACTAATCGTCAATGACTGGCCTAATGTTGGCTGAAATTTGGCCAACCAATCGCCATTGGCAGGTTGCCGATCGACCAGTAGGGGTGGGAAGGGGCTTAGAGGGATTGGGCGGCATATTAAAAAAATACTTTAAAGAGAAAAAAATAATAAAAATGTTAAAGAGAAAAAATAATTAAAAGCAACACACCTTGTTACCTGTGTAACACAGTATGCTATACATTATTTTCAAAATTTAAAATATTTACCAAGTATTTTTCAGAATAAACTAAAGTTAGACAGATATTTGTGAAAAGAACCATTTATATTATCTTTTGAGGATTTCAATGGATTTGGTGGATTAGAAAGCTATAAATGTGTATAAAAATTTCTTTAACAAACCCACCCATGACTCCTTGGAATTCCAATTCTTTTCCCCCCACCCATTCCCTGGCCACCCCAAGTGAGGGAAAAAAAGGAACAGATAAATAAAACAGAACAAATAAAATAAAAACAAAACAAAAAATTGATTTTTTGGAGGACAAGGTTATTTTTTAACAATATATTTTGAATATTTTAACTTCTTCAGTTCTTTTTCTCTTTTCTTTTTTCGTGTTGAAGTAAGAAGTTATGTAACTTTTTTTTCACTTCTATTTCAAGTTCACATATAGCTTGCACAAAGAAAGGAAAAAAAAAGTTGATTGAAATTAATTGAGACAGCAACATGATACTAGTAAATTTTTAGATAATTTGCAAATTATTATCCGAACAAGTACATTATTTATCTTTTTTATTAGTTTGTATTTGTTGTATTTTCTAGTATGCCAAATTTGATCATATGAATTGAATAATGACTACAATAACAACAATCCAGCTCTAGCGCCAACAACGGACACTTTGGTTCCAACACTTCAAGTGAATGATGGCGTTAAGTATTCAACAAGTGACACCTACCAACAAAGGCAATTATTTAGTTCTATTGATAGGTTTTAAAAGTAGCATAGCTGCTGGCGCCATAGTGGTTGGAACTAGATCATTTTCAATAATAAAAAACACCACTAAGTAAAAATAATTAGAATGATAATAAAAATCCTAAAATTCTATTAAATTACATGTCCGGGAAACTTCCACAAAATTTACAGATTTCACTAAAATCTATTAAATATATCCGTAGCACGGAGTTCCATTAGAATATGACGAATTCTGTAGAGTTCTATTATTTTTTCCATTAGAATCTGACGAATTCTATAGAATCCTATTGATAGATTTTAAAGGAAAAATTTTAAATTTCAATCCTTGACAAATCATTTATTACATCAACAGATAATGAGTCCTCAAGACATGTAGGTCCAAACTGCGTAATACATGGAGTTTCATAACTAAAGGTTCATTTATCTAACTCATGTGCTACTCTATTTGCCTGCATGCGAACACATTGGATGATTCACGATGGTATCGTTGAGTCTCTCAATCATTTTCGGTAGCTTTGAATAATCATGCATGCCAAATTTTGAGACGTCTCATATATATGTTGAACTGATTGCATCAGCAACTATTTTTACATCCATTGCGAAACTAATTAGCTAGGTACCTATTCCCTTTGAGCAACATTGCATTTTCAAGAATTAATCCTGTTGTGTCAATTTTCAATACTCGCAAGTGCAAGAGTCAATTAAAATATAGAAACGTGAGTAATGAGGTTGATCCCATGAGGTTTAACTATAAATGTGGAACAGGTCAATGAATTTGAATTAGATTTAACTCTAACCTAGCTCGAAACGATGTTTGAGATTTGATAATTAAAATGTAAACTAATAAAAATAAGAAAAAAATGCAAAAGTTTACAAATACAATTCAAAGGATATACATTACCAAGGTTGCAGATTCCACCAATGTACTATAAATAATTCTTATATTGTATTGAGTCCAATATCTGAGTAATAATAAGAAATCAATCTTTCATTATCACAAGTGATTTATCGTTAAGTCAATATACAACTAAGATAATGTAAGTTCCCTTTCACTTCAAATGTGTAACTCTTTAAGCATTACATGTAGACAACTTAATGAATCACAAGTAATCAAATAAAATTATGTATTGAACTTTCAAAACTAAGCATGGATAAATTTTCTAACAATCAATAATACGTGATATTAGGGAGGAAAGCATAATTTATCATTGATGAAACTAGAATCATGGGCTTTTAGAGTACATAATGTTTGGAATCGATAACAAAATAGAGAGTTATATAACTATCAGGGTTTCAGCATTCACCTAGGTAACGATCTAAATTAAATATACATGATATAGAAACAAAGAAACGAATAGGAGAAGTTTTCTTTCACATCTAGTGTTTGATTTGAGATCGGAAAATCGACCTTTCGGCCTCCTTCTTTTATTCTAATGTTTTTGCTCTCCCCAAAATTTTTTTTAATGACCACAAGAGTTCTCCTTATATAGAGAAAATACATCAACTTGCTTGTTACAACTCAGTCAAAGTTAATCCACATGCTTGGTTTGCTGTTGCAAAACTAATACAACTCGTAGCTGTGTTTTGGTGAAGATATTCGTTAAATTGGGACTTGTCACCAAGATAAAAGTTGCTCCAAAATGAATTTTCTATGTGTTGTACACGACGCTCTTCCGATCTAAAATATTTTAGGTCAATTGAAAATTTTTAGGCTGAGATATATCCAAAATACTAACCACTTGTCCAACAGCTATCATGTAATGTATCAACTTGGAGATTATGGGGGATTTTTTAGGATGGTTTGTCCCGATTTAGATGTTGATAATAAGATATGAGTTATAGCCCTTCAACATATCGTTTAACGGATCAAACATCACAGTGTTTGGATAAGTATGACTTGACATATGCTTGAAAAGCCAACAGCTATACATGTGCGAGTTTGACTATCACTATTTTCTAGTTGTCTCATATTGGCTGTTTTTGGTTGATTTGCATTAACAATTTGGAAAACTGATAATAATGAAGATTATATATAAATCTCTTAGCTTCATTTTCCAACTTGACTTACTCTAATTTGATGTTTAGAACTCCCGATATGATCATAATACTAAAGGTTGCACACTTATTAAGAACACAACCTGCAATTTCATCATGTTTGACAACTTTAGGAGATGAATTAGAATCTAGTCATAATAGACGATTTTATAGATATTTAAGTTATCTTTTTAGTCCCACTTTACTCTTCTTAGTTGGATCTCTAGAACTTCAATTATCATTATTTCATTGACACTTGCCCGCGGTAGTCGTAATTGTTGACCACTCGGATTAGTCTTGATCCCCTTGTGCCCATGAATTTCATATGCTTGCAAAACATACAAAATACATCAATAAGCACTATTTTTAATATATAATACTTCTCAATATGTATATGAATATGCACTTAAATTTATTTCATTTTGAGAATACGTTACAAAGTGGACTTATGGCATGAAAATTGATTTACCTCAATAAAATGGTTGGGTTACTATCAAATAAACGTGTAGTGCGTTATAGATGATATATCAAAGATGTATATTTTGATACTAATCAAATCCCAAAGGAGGTCTTTGCCACTTCACGTGATCGCTGCTTGATTATGCAGAATTCTATTAAAATTTGTGAAATCCATAAAAATCCATGTCCCAGAAATCCATTACTTCCTCCGTTCCAAAAAGATAATCTACTATTCTATTTTCGTTCGTTCCAAAAAGAGAGTTCATTTAGCATATTGAGTATGTATTTCATTTTTCATTTACATATGTGCCCCTAATTAATTATTATTATTCAATTACCTATGCATTAAATTTCAAACAATTAATGAGACATGAAGGTATATTTGAAAAAAATAAGGTAATATTTTAACTATATTAACTATCGTTTCTTAATTTATGTGAAACAACTACTAGACTATCTTTGTGGGATGGTAGGAGTACATTCTAGGTTCGGGACACTCTTAGATATTGTCTTGTTAATTATGGATAAATGCCTTTCATTTCAAACTAAAATTGAGTCAATGTTTTTGGAGTTTGAACAATGAATCAATTCAACTAAATCTTTGAAATGTTTTATACATTGTTAAATGCATTATGCTCATCGAGTCCATTTCCAAAGTTTCTTGTAGGCTTTGTTGTAACAAAATCTATCAGCTTGTGTGGCGTACATAAAATAGATATGGCGTGCACCCATAGATGCCACATACATTGGAAGGTTAGGTTTGAAGTTTTTGAAAAATTTCCTATGCTCATAATGTTGCTACTTGTTCTTTGGTCGGAGCCATTAACCTTTTGTTTTTTAGTGTCAATTTGATAGCCATCAAACCGGAGGAGATGATCACTAAAAAGTCAAAAAGAAAAATAGGTTGAGTGCTTTAATTAGAAGATGATGATATAAGATAGAACGCTAATGATTTTGATTGAACAATAAAAAACAAAGGAAAGATAAATTTACATGGTTGATTTGAGTGTATGCGAAACAAAATTAAAATTATTTTGTGATGGAAATGAAAATTACTTTATATGAATATCCCATCAAAACCTACAGACAGAACCAGTGGGGTGTGGATTTAGGGCCACATAAATAACAGACTTTTAGTCATTTTCCAGCTAGAGGGAGGGGAAAAAAGAAAAAAGTGAATAAATTATTGGATAGAAGGTAGATTGCATCAAAGTCAATATATGAATCTAAGATCCCGATTTTGGATCTTGATTTCTTTTTGTCGTTTGATTTCTACTGAATTTGGATCTTGACCGGCCTTGCAAGGCAAAAAAGATATGATTAACATCTTAATCAATGAATTTAGAAACACAATAAGAAATCAGATATTAGCGTTTGCAAAAGAAAAAAAGGGAAAAAGAAAATGAAATAAGATATTAGCAAAATAATGTATTTATTGGTTTTGTCCTCTTTCATTGCATGTAATTGATTTTTCAAATTTATAGTATGAGCTCCTTTCCAAAACTGCCACCGACATGGCTGCATGGATGACAAATATAAGTCCTCCAATCGTCGTTGAATTCAATTAATTGTCATTTAACAGTATTTTTCGGAGGTTTTTGAATATTTTCCTCCACAGTATTTTTTTTGTTTTATGCAAAATGAGATTACATACATTTCTCAACATAAATGAATCGTCCTTGAATTCAGCTAATTGTCATTTTACGCAAATCAATATCTTAGTTGCTTTATTGCTTCAAGCTAGAGTTATGACATAACTAAAAATACTTGTTGGTTGTTTGGTGTCATGTCGTTAAGGAAATATTTTTGTAACTAATGTATTAGATCTGTATATGATTATGCTCTGTAAGAATTTCCCCATCATATATGGGTTAAATTAAAAGAAAAGAATATAAGGAAATAAAAAAAATAAAAGAAAGAAATCTTACTAAAGAATTGGCCCATAATATATGTCTCTTTTACTATCCCCTTTTGTTTATCTTCCTTTTTTCATGTGTTATTAATCGATTTTATATAGGACCAATATATTTAGTAATTCCATACCCAACAATTTATCTTTAAATTCTTTCTCAAAAGTGCAATCAAATTGAAAGATGAAATTATAACCATTGACATTACTAACTATTACACGATAAAATTAAAGTAGTGTTCAGTGTAAACCCATAAAAATGATGGTGCCACTGAATGGTGGATTAATCACCATCATTATTCTATGCATCTTTACAAATGAGATGATCTGTCAATTTTCAGGATGGAATCACCTTTCAGTGTTATTAACCAAGAATATTGCAACGACTTTAAAATATAACCAATGGACTTTATGATGAGCGCTGCAAATGTTTAACAAAATGCAAATTTTAAAGCTTTAGATCTTGCGTAAGTTTAAGGATTACCTAGTGGATTAAAGCTAAGCTCATGACATATTGCCTTTCACCTGTGTGATGCATTCACTTGTGTGGTGTATGAAAAGAATAACTCACAATAAAAATTACAATACAATTGTAGAACGGCCACCAAAATGGGAGAATTTGCGATGTAATAAAAAAAATTTTGGTCTTTCGATTAATTAATACAAAATCTAAAAAATTTTCTTAAACACAACATTTATAACATACAAATGTTACTCTACTATTGCAACATACAAATGTCGATTGTGTATGACCGAAAACTAATTTTTTGAATAAAAGTCTCAAGTGAGAGAATATTGGACGTTAACTGATTTTAAAGGAAACTATTTTCTCTGAACTTGGGAGGTAATCTAGGATCCAATGGGGTGAATAGAATCAAGCATTTTTTATTTGCACATCCTTGAAGAGGTTCTATAATAATATTTGAATTTGAAAATCCAATTACTTTTGCATATCAACTTGAAGGACAAGTTCCAATTTTCAATATCTTTTTTGTTATTTGTTTCAATTTCAATATGGCTTCTTATCACTAATATTCAAGTTTATATTATTTTATAATTTTCCCATAAAATTACACTTCCAACGTGATAGTTTCCTGAACAACTTATTTATTTAATTAAGAGTCTTTCTTGATTGCAAATAATAGTCTTTCTTTTTTACACGATTTGATAAAATAAAACCTCCAACTGCTCAAAGAAAAAATAGAAAAAATAAAAAACTTAAAATAGCTCCATTAAATCTATATAATTATATTAAATTATAAGAGAGGATAGTTTCCATTTTACATTTTCCCACCCATTTCACTAGCTAAATCGGTATGTATCATCTGGGTCATTGATTTTATCTCATAATTTTGGCCATTTATTTCTATTTTACTTTTTAATTTTTTTTAACGTTTTTAATTAATTACCAATTTATAGATTCCCGTTTTTACCATTCATTTTCCTTTTTTATATTATTTATAGATATGTTTGATTTACCTTATTATTATAACTATACTACTTTTTTCAACTGTGCGATGCACGGGGTAGTGATCTAGTGAAAATATTATACTTTAAAAGTAGTGTCATAGGAGATAATGCTTGATGTCGTAAAACAGATATAAAAAATAATACCAGCGCAAATGAAAGGTGAATTGTACAATAGCAAATAGTATGTAATAGCAAACATATATGAATAATAAGCAAACACTGGCGCTTATTGTATATAATTGGGAAAACATCTAAAAATATAGTTTAATAAGAACTATGATAACCCAAATAAAGACACAAAATAAAAGGTTGATAATAACATTGATTAATCAATGGGAATTGATATTTTAGGAGTCAAGCTGACAATGTTACTCCTTGATATGTGGAACCTGTAACATGATCAAGGGAAATATAAACAAAGTAATTTTATATTGTTACAGTTCATGTGAAAATGTGTACTGACAATAATAATAACCTCCATAGGTTGATAACTACTCAATCTAGTGCACATTACATAAATTGCAACCTACACTATCATTTGGTAAATTAACATACTATTTTTAAGAGAAATATATATCCATTAAAAACTTCATCGATAATTAGTGTTTACATGTATAAAAAACTTGATTTGACAAAAGTATATAGAACACTACGATCTAATCATAATTTCAAATTCTAAATGTGTATGTGTCACAACTCACAACTATTTTTTTCCTTTTTCTTTTTTTTTTCTTGGAATATTATAAGGTCAATTGTAGGGGTGCGGATTTGATTCCTTGATAAAGGGTATATAAAACTAACTAGGATGCCACTAGACTGTACAGGTCTTGGCCACAACTCACAACTAGTGATAAGCTAAAAATAACAAAAATTAAAATCTTGCAAGCAATTATAAGAATGTCTCATACTTACCACCTTGCATAGATTAATTCAAACTGAGTAAAGATTTCACATGAGTACATGAACATCCTTGAAGAGCTTTCAAAAAAAAAAAAGATCTTAAGTATATATAAAGACAATAAAAGACACAATTGAGGAATCAAAGGTGTGCAATAATAATTAACTTACAATGTTAATCCAAATTTCTAAAAACTTCCTTGAACACAACAATGACAATTTTGTTGCTCTAGTGCACATCATTATCACAAATCATAAACTTCAACCCCCTTTGACTTTTTACTCGATAAACAACAACACAGAATTGACCATGGCTAAAAGTTGTTCTCTTCAAACAAAATCCCTATGTGAGAAAGTGATTGTCCCTGGTTCTTATTGATTGTCATAGCATATGACACCATTAATGGAAATTGACGCTGTTGGAATGACGTGTGCTCTTCCGATCTGTCAGATGGTGTCAAAGTCATCCTTGGTATTAAAAACTCATCCCCTGCATTGGGACCAGTTAAAATCCTTGCTTCTATTATATGACAGCCCAGCCTGGTAAACTATCAATCTTGTCCCATTACAAAGACCAGACATAGGATCAATATTTCTCAACAACATCACAGGTGCACCAACTTTCAATGGTAACTCATGATTCGGGACCCCAAAAGATCATATTGTTCAAATACTCAGGTGTGTAGAGATCTTTAACTAATTCACTATATGAATCAGACTTGGAAGTCGTATCTGAGCTCAAGTCTTTTCAGTAGAAGGATTTAGTGAAACAATATGTTCATTGACGATGTCAACGACATCAAGTATTGGTGCGAGAATAGCTCTACCATTTAGGAACGTACTATCACAACCATTGGTTGAGAAATCAAGATACTTACTATTAACTTTCGAAGTCATTGGATCGCCTAAGTCATAAACCAAAAGGTTATCAGGAATTTCAATATCAACATAACCATCATTTTTGCTAGAAATTATACCGTCACCAATGCTTGAAATCCAATCTGAGAAGGCTCGTAACTCAGTACATTTGTTGCCATTCCGAAGACCTTCCAATCCCATGTTTTTCATCAGTTTCAAAACTTTACAGTGATTCCACAAATCTGACAAATTAATAGATGCATTAACAATATCTTTCTGCTTTCCTTTGGTATAACAGGTAGTATCTGGTGAAGTCATCTCCAAATACTCCTATTTTACATCCAAATGGTTGACTCATACTAAGTGGATTATGTTCTCATAGGATATCTCGCATAGTTCAATCAAGAGCCTCAAAACAATACATATTCATCATTGGTGCCTCATCCCATATGATAAGACTCGCCTTAGTTATCAATGTAGCAAGTGGGCTTCCTTGTTTGATGTTACAAGTAGATTCCTTAGTTGGGTTGAATGGGATCACAAATCTGGAATGTACAATTTGACTTCTTGGCAAAAAGAGAGATGCAACACCACTTGAAGCCACATTTAACACAACATCTCCTTTAGACCTCAACGCTACCGGCAAAGTGTTCCAAATGATGTTTTGCCTGTTTCTCCATATCCATACCAAAAAAAAAGGCTCCTTTATCTACATTAACAGATTTTATGATGGTGTTATAGGCATTGCGCTGCTCATCTATTAACTTTGACAGTAACTCTTCATGTTCTTTAGCCAGTGCTTCTTTATTGTAATGCTGCTCTTCACAAATAAAACTATTCAAATCATTTGTTTGAATAACATCAGTAAGGTAAGGCAACCTCAACCAAAGCAAGATTTTGTATATCTTCATTAGATAATTGAAGATCTAGGGAGAAAAAAATGTAATAGAACTTCAGTTATGCACAACTTACCCTAAAAGTTTATACTTATTTAGGCAAATCATGTAGGAAAAAAAAATGGAAAGCATGTTAGAATAGTATCAAAAGCATACATGAAATTTACATTGGCAGTTCTGTATTTTTTGTTGATTGTAGAGTACATCATCTGACATATAAGACCAACATTCATCCCAAACATATTTAGGTTTAGAGAGATAATCACATATCAATAAAGTCATAAATAGGTACTCAAAGAAAGGGCTGAAACCCAATTGATTGACCTCGGCTATTCCATCAATATACTCTTTCTCATTGTTAAGAAGACCACGAGCAAAACAGACATCTTTGAATGTATCGTACACAAAACCATTAACAGTTCAAAGCTCTTCACAACTCGTAGCACGTCGAACGATATTTAGGAGAGTCCTAAGGTAATACTTCTCTCTAGCACCAGGCCATATAAAGAAAACCCTACCAATAGCAAACCGTTGTCGTCTAGGTAATAGTTGACCCCGTTGGCTCAACAAACAAAATTTATTTACGCGGGAAATCTATATATGAATTGAATGTGGAAATTAATGCGGGAAATCTTTAAATGAATTGAATGTGGAAATTAATGCGTGAAGAATACGGTGACTTGTAATGAATGAAGAGAAGTTATTGCATTGAAGACAAGAAGAGTAAAGTACGGTTGTCCAACCCCTTCTCTCTACATTGTTTCACCCTACTTATAGCATATGATTACATATGTGTAATGATTATATGCATTTAATACTAGGCCCACAAGGATGACGCAAGGATCAAATCAACTATGATTAGCCTTTATTTTTTAACAAATGGCCATCCTAATTTCGCATGGGGCAAATAAACACTTCCTATTCATTTAATGTCCAAGTCCAATCAGCTGCAAGTGGTGAGGCTCTGGATGTAGGTCTACGAGTTATTGCATAGTTGGTATCCTTCCAGACTGTGAACTTCCTTCCTTGATGCTTGAACGGCCTAGCAACCTTACTATATCGCCCAACGGTTTTTGGACTTGGAGCAATCAGGTCGCTAGGTCGCTTGGGTTTAGAGAGGCGCGATAACACTGTTCTTCTGAGGTTGATCTACGTTGACTGATGGCTTGGCAACCACAAAATGCCCCCTTAAGGTCGCTATTGCTAGGTCACAGAGTTAGCGGCCTTGAAAGTCTAATAGCCATTCTTTTTAACCTCTTGTGCCTAAAGTGATTTTTTTTTTCAAATTTCCAAAATACCCAGCTTAGCCTATTCCATTATGTGCCATCCTTCTAGTGGAATGGCGTATTTCTAGGAATTGTAAGTGACAATCATTAATTTGATTGGTGCCTTCTTGCTGCCCAATATTACACATGGCCACCACTCCTCCTTCCCCGCTCCTATTTGTGTCCACCTTTTCTCTCTCTTATTTTCCTTCTATACCTTCATACTTCTCTGCAATTGATTTTGAATAAACCCTCTACCATATCCTCCAAACTTCTTCTAAGAATCAGAATTCTGCATCTATTTTTAGGCTTCGTGCCCACCGTGCTGTAAAGATAACAAACTTTTCATCCCTTAGGGAGTATTTTTAGGGTCTTTTGCTGCCAAAGAATTTGAGAGTGAGATAGAACACAATGACGATTCTCGACGAGAGGAAGAGGAGATCAGGGTTGACACAGAGTGGTTTTCTAGTATGGATAGCACAGTACCAGAACTGTAATCAGAGTTAGAGGTTAGACGTATGAAGGAGGAAAAGAAGATTTTGTGAGAAGAGAACGCCAAAGGAAAAAGGTCAGTAACAGATGAGGTGGCTGTTACCATGGAACGCCTTGCCAAGCGCCAATTGGTCATCAGAGAGCCTATTCCCCCACATTCCTCTCCCAATACTCTAGCTTCTACCCTCATTTTAGATAGAGATGAGTAGCCCACCAAAAAGAAGGGTCCTTTAGACCTACTGGCAGAGGACCTGTTTCTACTAGTGAATCTAGCACGCCGGGCTACCGTGGAGAAAGTAAAGGGTAACAAGCCTAAGTCCATGCTCAAGTTCAACCTGTCCAAGAAGCCCTTTGACACTACCCTCAAGGGTATAGCCGGCATAGTCACCGATGTCATGGGTAATATGGCTCAAAGTTGGACTCGGAAGTGGGACAACTTTGCTACGTTATCGACCATGGCCGAGATTATCCAAGCTAGTGCTACCATATGGGCTTGCATGTGATGTCTCGAGTATACTGCTTCCTTAACAAGAAGAAGAAGAAGCTCTCAGACCAAGCGTGTGAAGCCAGTAAGGCTAAAGAAGAGTCGGAGCTGGTGCTAAAAGAAAAGGAGCAGGAGCTTCATATGTCTAGAGACGAAGTAGCTGACCTGAAGAATGAGGTTGTTTCTAGGCAAAAGAAGTGCGAGGAGCTAGAGACCTGGCCCACAAAAGAAAATTCAAGCTTCGAATAGGCCATAAAAGGGGCAGAGAATCTGGTATCTTTCAATAAGTTGATTGGCTACAAGAAGGCTATGGCCAAGTATAAGAGCTCGAACGAATACAAGGCTACCACTGCCACTATTTACTAAGACCACTAAAGAAATGCTTAGCGAGATTTTAAAGACACGGTCTGAATACGGCTTAGCCTTCCTTAAGGAGCAGGTCGCCAAGTTGAAACAAGACTGCTGCTATGTAAACTTAGATAAGGAAGAAGAAAAGGAAGAAGAGGCCGGGGTTCCAGCTCCCATACGAGGGGAAAGAGAGGTTCTAGCGCAATCTCCTGAGAATTAAATTCATGGCCCTTGTACTTTCATTGCTTTTGTTCTTTTGAATTGGATCTCATGAATGAAATGGCAACTATTAGCTCGTTATTCACATTTATTTAAACAACTTTGTTGTCATTCGCAATTGTTTAGTAAGAAGCTCGTTTTCATTTAAAACTGATACCCAGTTACTGATAGTATTTTTTTAAGTGCTCCGTATTTCAGGAGTGTAACAACTCTATTCCATGCAAGTTTTCGAGCTCCTGATTCAGTATGGTCCGTCCCACATTGGGCCCAAACCCCCTAAAGTTGGTTCTTTGGTTGAGAGGAATACCTTCTGAAGAACCAAGTCTCCTACCTCAAACCTCCGTACTTTGACTTTGGCATTGTAGAACTCAGCACGCTTTTATTTGTATGCCACAATTTTTTAATTCTGCCAACTCTTGTTTTTCAGCATCAAGGTTGAGCTCATTGGAAAAGAGCTCATTGTTGCTTTCTTTATTGAAGTATATTACGTTGGGAGTAAGAACCCCCAATTCAACTAAAATTATGGCTTTGATCTCCATATGTGAGAGAGAAGGGAGTCTTCCCTGTTGAAGTTCAACAAGTTGTTTGATATGGCAATAAAGTAGTAGGTAGCTCCTCAGCCCAACTTTCTTTTAAGGCTTTTAGCTGTCTTTTCAAAGTTTGCTTGGTTATCTTATTGACAGCCTCGACTTGTCTGTTGGCTTGTGGATGATGAGGAGTAGAGTAGAAGTTCTTTATCTCTAGACTTTCACAAAACACCCTGAAGTTGGCATTGTCGAACTGTTTACCGTTGACTGTGACTATAAAATTTGGCACTTCAAACCTGCAAACAATTGATTTCCAAATGAAGCTTGTCGTTTTCTGCTCTGAAATGGTGGCTAGGCTTTCAGCTTCCTCCTACTTTGTGAAGTAGTCGATAGCTACAATGGTGAATTGAGTTTCACTTTTACCTTTTAGGAGTGGGCCGATGAGATTTACTCCTCATTTCACGAGAGGCCATGGGCCTATTATCGAGGTCAGGTCTTTCGGGAGGCTTCTCACTAAGAGGACAAATCTTTGGCACTTGTCTCATGCCTTGGCGAAGTAAATAGCATCTTTCTTTACCCTTGGCTAGAAATATCCTTCCCTTAATATGTTATGTGCGAGGGATTGTTGATGCCAAAATTGGTCTTGGCTCAACAAACAAAATTTGTTTACGCAAGAAGTCTATATATGAATCGAATGTGGAAATTAATACGTGAAGAAAAGGGTGATTTGCAATGAATGAAGAGAGGTTATTGCATTGAAGACAAGAAAAGTCAAGTATGGGTGTCTAACCCCTTCTCAGCATTGTTTTTCCCTATTTACAGTACATGATTACATGTGTGTAATGATTATGTGCATTTAATACTGGACCCACAAGGATGACACAGGGGTCAAATCAAATGTGATTAGCCTTTACTTTTTGACTAATGGTCGTCCTAATTTTGCATGGGGCAGATAAACACCATATGTGTATTTAATCTCAGAGTCTAATCACTGCAGCTGGTGAGGCTCCATATGTGGTTCTACGAGTTATTGCTTAGCTGACAATCTCCCGGGCAGTGACCTTGCTTCCTTGGGGCTAGAATGGCCTAACGGCCTAGCCAGATCGCCCAACCATTTCTAGATCTAGAGCAATCAGGTCGCTAGGTTACTTAGGTTTAGGGATGAGCGATAACACAGTTCTTCAGAGATCACACAACCATTGACCTCTGTTGGCTGTTGACTTGTGTTGAGCACCGGTTTGCTGACCACAGTAGCCACTCTTTTCTTTTTCGTTTCCAAATGAAGTTTTTTTTGGAAATTTAGCATATATTAACTTTCTTACCTCATGATCTTTTCTTATTTGCTTCCATCCAACCGAAGAACTTGCTCTCATGCATAGATGGTTTATTAAGAATCACATCAATTGGGTTATCATCTATATAAAGGATATTTTGCTCCTCCAACAAATGAAAACTCAAGTGTTCAACTGGTACATCCTTCTATATTGAATGTTGAAGCCAAAGATCCTTCAGTTTCACACGCAGAGATGTATCTGAAATCATAATACATGGCTATCTCATCTATCTCCTTCTCTAGTTTAGAATCTACAATGTTTCTAAACGAGACTGTAACGCGATCATGACCTTTGTTAATGTACTTGAACAGATATTTAATTAACTTAGATTAGTTACACCACTCAATGCTTATGCGAGCTCCATACTTCAATAAAAGATACCTGTTGTGCAGGATAACGTATCTATTGTCAACTTCAACACTATTTTTTCAATCTTTTGATGATTGTTGGCTCATCTATAGATGGGATAGCCATTTTCATAAATTCTGGTTTGCTTTGCGAACTTCTTAGGAAAATGCTTTGTACAATTGCCTCTATCAATGCACGGAGACTTACGGTTCAAATGTCCACATGGACCATGAATCATTAAATCTCTAACGGCGTTATAGTATTCAGGCTCATCTTTCTTGTTTGGGGTCTCAGTTGATATAATTCTATCAATATCGACCAGATCAGGAGACCTTTTTGGGTGAGGTAAAAACAATAAAATATGCGTATGGGGTAGTCCTCGCTTTTGGAATTATTCAGTTTATATTACTTTGAAGTATAGAAGAGATAAAGATTAACTGTAAGATTGAAGAATAATTTCATTAACTTGAGGTAATAAAATTATTGATGGCAAGACAAAAAAAGGATGATTATTATAGTAAAATACTAAAAAGAATTAATTACCAGCTCTAGCTTCACTGAAAACCTTATTCTTCATGAGGCCCTTGATCAAGTGATCTGGCTTGACTTTAAATATCCTGCAGATGATGTCAGGATGATCCTCCAGTCTCAAAACCCTTTTCTCAACAAATCGGGTGATCTCTAGCCATTTAGGATTGTAGGTATAAATGATAAACAAATTGGGATAGCGGGCCTACCTATGGATCTCCATAGCATTTTGATAATTCTGTAGTGTGTCACATGTACCACCTGTGAATCCCTAAGGTCATATTACTTGCTTCCCAAGTTTTCTAGTATCAATTTCCCTCTTTTTAACTGCATTAACCAAGCCTTTGTACATTTCACACCAGAAGAGCTGTCACATAAATTTCAATAAACAGGAAGGGCACAGAAGCTAGCCTTTCTAGAATGAAAGCAAGCTAGCTTGCTTAGTCTCCTAGTAGCCTACGTTGGTGGCAAAAAGAAACTAGACTATAATGAACTAGAGTAAAGAGGCATTCCTTCTGATGAGACCAAATATATTGCAGTCGAGATGATTAAACTATTGTGTATCTATCGACTATAAATTGCTGAAATAGTCTCTTGGACTTCAAAGTGTATGATGATTCATCATCCTGCTCTTGCAGCTAAAAGCAAAGTACTCCTTTTGTGTGATTGTGTTCCTCGAAGATGTAGATGTTGAATCTAAGACCCCTCAATTGATATCATTCCTATAGCCATCTGACCAAAAAGAAGCAGCAATCGATATTAAAGATCGAAGTACTGCTGGTGCAACTCATTGATCCGTTGAAGCTTCCCTCATTTGGTTTGGAGGATAATGTCTCACTCCTCTCGAGAAGAGGCAAGATTACACTTCACTATTGCAGTGATTTTATTTTTTTTGGGGAGGGCGTACATCTTTCCATCTCCAATCCGTTTAGCAATAAGCCTCAGTTTTATGTCAGCAACCTCATTTTGATTAACTCTGTCTCTAGTCATTCTAAACCACTGAGCTAAGACATTGCTTGAATCGAGGCTAGTGACAATATCCTCACGTAAGTTGTTTTCACAAGATAACGCCCTAAAAGATAATATGTGAAAATAGAAATGACATATCTTGTATATTCAATGTCAGAAAAATGTAGAACTTAGTTATTCATAGAGGATAAGCATAATAATCTTACTGAACAGATTGAATTCTATTTGCAATCTCATTTGCATCATCAGTAATCCATATCTGGGCAAATTTGGTTACTTCGCCACTCTGAGTCAATAAAGTACCAATCATATGGTTATTCTTACCATTTATCCTATATATATAGGTGGTGCACTTTCAGTGTTGTAGTGCTTACCAATTTTGCCGCCCATTGAAGTGAAAGAGAACATCGCATTGTAAGAACGTAAATTCTCAGTAAAATTTTTTACTCCTTTCATCATTGCCATAAAGCAAGTCCTTAAGAACTCTAGCGGGATCCTTCATTAGAAGTAGGACAACATTTCCTTTGATGCAACACAAGGAAAATTCTGGATTTTCTGTGTCATTACCTTTGTTGGATCTCTCATCTTACCAGAAAAATGCTCCACAATATGGACATTCTTTTGCGGGCTTCCGATGGCATAATGTTCTGCTTAGAATATTATTGTACATGGATTAAGAATTATTTGCGACATGATAAAATTAGAAAAACATTGAATAATTTATTATCTTCAAGAGCAATAAAAATAGGGAACGCATGATTCATATTTTATACACCACATGATACATATATAAAACACATAACTTATCAGAATGTATATCAAAACGAACATTTATTTGTATTGTGGCTATCATCGTGTAGTTAATATCAAAAGCATGGGATCTTTAGCTTAAAATATGATTAATATATTTAGCATCGGACACATTAACTTTCTAACAGATGTGACAAATTGTTTTGATTAAGCGATAATTTGATTAGAGTTGCCGAGTGTTAAATGTGTCATTTTATTTAGGTAGAGCATGTTGGGAACGAGTTATAGGATAATTAAAGACATTTAGTTAATAATTTTAGTTTAGATGTTGGACTCATGTTCAACATTAAACAACATCATACAGATGTTGTTTTTAGTTTACAGGCTTAATTATTTTCAGATTACTAATAATTGATTTCAAATTCAACTTTGAACAACAACGGAGAGGTGTGCAAATTTAACAATAAAAAAATTAATTATGTATTAAATTCTAATTAGTGAAGCTAATTCAAGTTTAGTAGATTATTTTTAGATGAGTTGATTTTCAATTTAAAATTCAACCCTGACCAATATCATAGATGTGTAAATTTTTATTAACATTTAGTTATTTTAGATATTCAATTATTTTATTACTTAATTAGTTCATCTGTAAAATTTAATTCTCATAAGGATAACAAAGCATTATTTATCTATGTTATTATGTTGAGCTAATCATTTCATTTCAATAGGAATATTAATCATTTAGTTAACAATATATTGGCATTTATTTCAAATTCAGGATTATGCTTTTTTAACTGAATTTTATTTTTTATTTTTTATCGTTAAGATTATTGTGCTCTGTATATTTTTACCCCATCATAGAAGGTGTAGGCCACATTAAAAAGTCTTTATGGCAAATCTAATATAGTTATAAAGATTTTATATCAACTTAATATCTAGATTTGAGTTAAGAATCATTAAATAGACTATAACGAAAATACTTTAAGAACATCAAACAGGGGCAAAACAACGAATATAATATTCTAAGGATAGTATAAAATAGAAAACTTACGAGTATTTAACAAATCTGCATACTCAAGATCTTCCCCGGTATTGTAATAACACTAATAAGCAAGTTATAGACAATGCACTAAATTTTTTAATATTTTTTCTTAAAATCTACAATCATGTATACACACCTTCAGAGACGGTATTTTCATTATCGCTAATTAAACCATCGTCAAACAGCTCCCTATATCTACATTCTAAATAGAAAAGGAGATTGTCAAATACTATAGAACAATATGAATAATAAAAATAGGAAACCAAGAGCTAAGAGACCAGAATTTAAGTTCAATTACTGGAAAAGGTATCCAAACGGTGAATTATAATATAAAAAGTAATGAGTAAAAGTACTCTAAACTCTCACCGTTGTATCTTTCCTCATCCTCTAGGATTACATGCTCATTTGCATTTCCTATAATTTATAATATAGAAATAGGTTGATTGCACATTCTACACGTGATCATTAAAGTGAACTGAATATCATGGTTTAAAAGTTCGAATGCAATTTACGTGTTAGATAGAATAGGAACTCACACAAATTTGATGGAGCAGCATTTACAGCAATAGCATCAACATTGATTGGATGTAAAGCATCCAAAACATCACTTGAAGTAGAGAAAATATTTACTTTATGTAGTGCTCCCACCATTCATATGATTTGGATGCCTTAGAGGTTTTATCGAAGAATCATGATCATAGGACGCTCTATACAATCAGGATTATCAGCGCCTACACTTGACACCATAAGTGAAATACAAAGCTTAAGTCATTTGTGTTTCAAAACAATTCATAAAAATAAACAATAACATAATTGACCTATTAAAGTCAACTGTCCAAGAAAGAAAAATAAAAACAAAGAAGGAGAAAAATACAGTTTGCCTCCAAATTTGAAGTCTACGTGTGCATTAGGATGAAGATAATGACTTACCTAAATTTGTTGCAACATTACTTTCCTCTATGTACTCAACATTTAATGGAAGAAGAGAATCTAAATGATCTTTTGAAGAAAATTGAACAGGGATATCATGGACTAAATGAAGTTTGAAAAAGTTAACTGTCCATAAAATTGCCTTGCATATTAAATTGACGCGATTTTTTCATACTGGATGTATTTAGCTCCGTTAAAATATCACTTTAAAATATTAATAGCCAATTAATTAAGTTCAATATGGGTAGATATTAATTCACAATGATGAAATACATGGAGAGAGTACTGACTTTAATTCTCATCACGCTGTCGTGCACAACCATTGAAAATGATGGAGGACTTTGTTAGCCCCCTCATTTCTATTTCTAACTAGAAGTGCTAGAGGTTATCAATAAATAATCAAAAGATGACATCAAGTTAAAGAATAATAGCCAAATAACAAAAAAAAAAAAGTATGCATCTTAAATTGAAATTGCAACTGTACAAAGGTTTATGGCAAGAAATTGAACTTCAAAGTATTGAACCTCAAATTCCCAAATTGCTACCCTTCTATTATGCGTTGAAATGTATATATTGCAACTGTAATTGAAATGCACCGTACTGCTTTAACATATATTTGCACCTCAAATTGAAATGCACGGATGAATTATAGCAATGGACCAAATAAGCCAAATTGCAACTCATGCACCCCTCTGGCAGCATTTTTTTTACTGGAAACAACAGCAAAGTGGGGGTGAATCTCCCCCATTTTTGCGGCTGGTTTTGTAGCAAATGGGGGGATCAGCCCCCATTTTTGCTACCGGAAGCGGCACGGTAGCAAAAACGTTGCCAGAAATGGCAGCAATCTGCTGCCATTTGTGGCAGTGTTTTTTTTGGAGGGGTGAACCCCCCCCCAATTTCTTGCCGGAAATGGCAGGAAATGGGGGGATTCACCCCTTTCATTTTGGCCACTGGAAATGGCTTCCTTGCTACAATTTCCAGTGGCCATTTGATTCCTTGGGTTGGGGTGGGGTGGGGTGGGTGGGGTGGGGTGTTTTCCTTTTTTTTAAAAAAATTTTTTATTATTTTTAATATTTTTAAATGTTTTTTTAAAATTGAAAAAGTAAAGGGTATAGTCGTCTAAATTTAATGAATAATGATAAAAAGGATGATTTGCACGCATTTATTCAAAGGTTGAGGACAAAAGTGTTGCTTAGGAAAGGTTGGGAACGAAACCGATTCTTAACTCAAAGGTTGTGAACGATTTGTGAAATTAACCCAAATTGAAATTAGAAGATATAATACAATAAATACATAGATAGAATAGTATTTGTGTATGTATATATATCCGGGATATATATGTCTGCCGTACCTTTATACCGCATTTTTCTTTCAAAATTATCTAAGTAAAGGTCTTTTTCGACTATTGCTTACATGTTAGGTAAATTTTACGGTAAATTGTATGCTAGATGTATATATTATCTTATGGATGATGTATATATTATGCTCTTAGACATTTTGGTGGTTTTATCTATATTCAAAGTTATTTGATTTTCTAATTCAAAGTTTTTTTTAATATATATGGCTTATCTAGGAAGTATTTCCTAATTTGGATTAGACTATTTTCTTTTTAACTCATGTGCTAACTTTGAGTTATTTTTTATATGCTTTAAATCAATCCATTATTAGGTTAGTTTTTTTTTTTGCATATAATAAATATAGATAAATATTGTTTAACAAACGTTTCATAGTTTACAAAATTCTTATTATAGTATAGTCATAAGAAAAATAAAATGTTTGATTTCTCAAGATCTAAGAATAGTAATGGGTCGGATCATGATCAGGTATACTATGTTGTTACCCTGCCCATAAAATTTTTTTTGTCTTATCCCCCTACGTATACCTATTTAAATCGGACACAGGTTGAGGACGGGGTAGGTACGAGTAATTACCAATTTATTGGCCCATTTATACATCTATCCATTTTATTTTTATTTTTTACTTAATGAATAATATTATAAGCATGGGGTGTTTTCAAGATGGAATTACGATTGCCATTGAAATTACAAAATTTTCTTGATAAGTTTCATTATCTTTTTACTTTTCAAACCATTAGAATTTTAGCCAAATATTTTTGTTTTTGATAAGAAATGGTTAAATGGGCCAGCGATAAAAAATACAAAAACCTTCCCTGACAATTTCTCAAGTCGGGCTGATTTTCTTTATTCTTTCCTTGACCTAATTACCTATTTAGTTGGGTATTCTTCTTCTTAATAGGGTCAGTGTACATGCATGCATTGGATTTGACGGGTTTTTCTTATAATCTCTATTGGGTTCAATTAATAGCATTCCATATCGAGTAAAATATAATAACTATTAGTTAACAAGGTGTCTCCAACATAGAATTTGATGTATTTTAGAATTCCATGAAATTCCACATGTCCTCAATTTATAATTCATTAGATTCTACAAAAAGTCTAAGGTCCTCAATTTCTTGGATTTTGTTGGAATTCATTAAATTGTGGAATTCTGTGGATTTCTATAGATTTTGACCTAAGAAATATACTTTCAACTTTCTCTCCGAAATCCGACCTCTTACCCTTGTTATAAACTAGAAAAAAAAGAATAGAAAATAAAGAGAAAAGTTGGAGAGAAAACTCATGAATTGTATCATTCACAATGCATGATGTCTATTTATATACGTACAAGTGGATTGCTGAAGAAAGACTTGGAGGACAAGTCAACTAACCTGGAGTGGTGGCTAAGAAAACTAATGACTACTACGGTTTAAGGTGTACAATTGTCATTAACCAAATACAATAATTATTTATAGCACTCTCTCTTGAATGACTATTCTGTATAACAATTGTATCATCAAAAACCATGTTTGGAAAAAAAAAACTCAGTAGGAAAAATCTACCAAACCAAGGAAAAGAATACAATTAATACTGATCAACCCTGGAGTGTCCAAGTGTTGCCTCATTAAAACATTGCCAGAAAAACCCAGTGTGACAAAAATTGATCGAAGGAAAAAGAGTACTGCTGCTCTCCCTGATTTCGGCCACGATGGTTCTCATGCTTAGCCATCTACATCTCTCCAATATCTTCAATACTTTGAAATATAGTTTGTTTTAGACAGTGCCAATTCTTCAGGAGTTTTATACAAAGGGTTAATATCATATATATCAGAGATATTTATTACACAAAGAATTTGCCTTGTTAAAACCTTACAAGGAAAAAACTCAATGGGAAAAAAATTCAAGTGGATGAAAAAGAGTATATTATTCTTTGAATACATCATTGATGCTGCCTCGTTAAAAACCTTGCTGGGAAAACCCATTGGAACAAAATCTTAGTCAAGGGAAAAAGAGTCAACATGTATATCCCTCATATTGATTGATAATGTATACAAAAACTTTAAATTCGTTATATGCTCCATTCAAGCATACTAAATCCTTCTAGGATTTTATCACATTAATGATATTTTTAATATATTGCCAGTCAAATGAAACTTCAGGTTTCAATAACATCCACCACATATATACTGCTCTTTTAGCATAACATCGATTGTTATATTATTGACATTGTAACAATCTACAGGATTGTTTTTTATTTTGGCCAATATTTAATGTCAATAATTTTGATGAAATTGATTTATCATCCTCGCTATTTATTGAGCTCGTGAGCATGTGTAGTCGACTATTATTTCTTGTCGATTACATTTGATCTCAGTATAGACATAACTTATCGATATCTCTTTATTCCAGTAATTTCAGGTACTTGAGCCTCTTCCGATCTCTTTTTAATTAGTTATGTCTGTACACTCTTCTGGAGCTATGCCTCAAAAGGACCATCACTAGTATCTGATCCATATTCCTTTTCAATGGATGTATATTTTAGAATCGGCCACATCATGCTTCAGGCATGCCATTAATGCCTCAAATTCTCATAGGATTTTATATCAATCCAAGTTGGAGCATGTAACTTAATATCTATTTTGATAACTATGCAGTCAGTAATCTGAAATACATACTACTGCAAATTTCAAATTTGCATAATACTCGTACGGATTACAATTGAGCATTACATATATTGTTACCAACTATCAATTCTTCTCCCTAATGCTGAGGTGACTGTTCAGTGTTCAATTTAAGGTCAGAAAAATATAATACAATATATCATCCTTCGTGAACGAAACATACGAATAAGGATTCAAATCCATTGTATATTCTCAGCATTACAATAATATGCATCTTAACTATTGCGGTAGAGCGACTATACAAATTGCGTTTATCAACTTTAGATGGAGGCTTCTAAATGTAAGCCAAATATAGGGGATGTCATATACTCTATTGGCATGTTATATAAGGATATTGTTGCAAGTGAAAAATCAATATCACTTAAACACAAATGATTTGTTCTCAATTTGGTGTAGTAAATATTATTTTCTAACCATAGGCAATTAATATCCCAAACAGTATATGAATATTTAATGACTTCTGGGATAAAATTCAAGAACAAGATACATGTCTTTTACGATATCTGAAACTTTTACTCATAATCAATTGATTTAGCAAATTTTCTTGCAAACTTTTAGTTGTGAATTTGGCATTTAACCTCTAGTGGATCCAAATTCATAAAATGTCTAGAAGGTCCACATGAGGATGAGTGGGCCCAGGCAGTTCACCCTGAATATTTTCCAGATATATTTGGAACTCAGTTCTAAATAGCTAGTGATTATTAATAGTCAAATTGCTTGAGAACTTGCATCATACGTGATTTGTTTAAATGAAACAATCTTCCATTCTTCAGATGATTCTCAATAGTTCTTATTATGAACAAATCGGGATGGTGTAACCGGTTAAGCCAAATAATAAAATTTTCATAATACAGAACTTCTGGTCCAATATAACAAGTAATGTATTTGAACAATACTGCCGAAACTTTTTAAGCAAGAGACATCAGATTCTCAGCCCAAGACATGCCACATGGGAGAAGACTAATGATAGATGATTAGCTTTATACGAACCATCACCACAACATGTAATATGGTATGATCCCAAATAGAAGTTGAGAGTTTTGCTTTTACAAACAATGGTCTAGCGATTACTTGAACGCATTCAATAAACAGTTCTGCTAAAGCATTCTCAGCGTGGAGATGGGTAACTAAATATTCAACCTCAATTCCAATTGCCATAAACTCACCAGCATTATCAAGACGAATTTTCTTAATTGAGGAATTGAGCTTTTTAGAACGAAGAGCCTATGAGCAAGAGTCTAGCAAATGTTGCATTTCTAGTAGAAAGCAAGCGAACATGGACCATCTATAGAAATATCAATAAATACTATAAATTAATATATGGTCTACATAGTGGGTATATCAGCCCATATACATCTCTATGAATTCTTTCTATGAAAATTGGAGACTCAATATTAACCTCCATGCTGGAAGGTTTGATGACTAACTTGCCTTGCCACGAGCAGCACATGGGAAACCATTTGCTAAAAGAATCTTCTGGTTCTTTGTATTGTTCCCATGTGAATTATCTATCGTATCATAGTTGCTCATGTTTGCCTAAACATATCATGTTAAGGTATAAATTTCTATCGGTCGACGAACTTAAGGCTCGTGACAATGGTTTGTCTCAATTGTTTTTATGAATGTATAATACTTTCCAGATGGTAGTGTTGAAAATTTTTCCTTTATCTGTTTTCTCTTGAATTTGCTAAAGTGCGTCATCAATATACAGTTTAGTATTATTTATCAAAATAATACAAGCTCTTCTAGAGCTTTTAATGATGTTCAATGTACCAGATATTGTTTTAAAGTGCCTTTTATTTTCAGGTAATGTTAATTCCATAAAGTGCCTTTTGTCTTGAAGAATGATATGTATAATTACACTAATCAGGGTACAAATACTCCCTTTTGGGTTCGCAAAGTAGCCAGAAAGCTCAAAGTGGGTCATAATAATTGGACCGTTATAACCAAGGAAATTAGTTTCCATATACCCTTTTCCTTTGGCATACTTTTAGTACAGATCCACGAAATATTTTGTCGTACGACATGTACGCGTTCAATGTCCTTTCATGCCATATCTAAAGAATATTCGTTATACTCCTTTTTAGATGGGCTATCATTATTGGATGCTTTGTGCATCTTATTGCTAGGCTTTATTCATGAGTTTTTTTACACGTCTTCACCCACAGTTTACAATAAGATGTTGCATTTACTTCAGGCAATGGAATGAAATGAGTGGGGCGTAACTCATGATTTTCATATATCATGTGGATCTTTGAGGGTAAAGTACTTAATTTTGAGTTAGATATAATAACGAAGGAAACTAGTGCTTTTGCACAATCTTTATATGTGTTTCCTTCTTTTTTTGTCTCAACCAAGCCACTTGAGATGAGATTATTTAAAACATCAAGGGCTCATTGCAAATACTTCTTGCTGATATGTCACGTGCAACTAGCTGAAATTTGGTGATATTCGCTATTTGTCTAACTTTATGATATGTAAATTCATAAATTCAATATCAACATGATATAAATATTTATACTCTCATTCAGGGAGTATTGTTTCACATGTCACCAATATCTATAGCAATCAAGACATATGGCACTTTAGAAGTATAGTAAATTATACTTTTGGAATTAATTTGGGTTATTGCTACTACTTTAGGATCCTTAGATCCAATATAATTTGCTTTTTGGGAGCATATAACATTCTTCATAATATTACAATTAGTCGTGCTTCTTTGGGAGCAGTAACTTATTTAATCTAGCTGAATTAACTGACTAAAAGTAAATAATATGGAAACAAGTAAATAATGTATATAACGAATAGTAAAAAGATATTATTGCTTCATAATGAGCAATAAAAATTATTCTTCAAGGATATTTATTTACTGTATTTTTCTTCAAGAAACTACAGATATAAATCTTGTATATTGTGATCTCTAGGAGCACATCATATACAATTAGAATATGAGGAGACCATGTTATACTCTTTAGGAATCACAACGTATTAATCCTAATAATCTTCAGGACTATTAGGAATTAGAAAATTGTATTTCTTAAGGAATTACGACAAATCTTATATGACTTTTCTAAAGTCAGTCATATTCTTCTGGAATATGAGATGTAATTGACAATTCTTTAGGAATCACAAGAATAATATATGCCAAGACTTTTCAGGAGCCAATCATATTCTTCTGGAATATGGAATATAAATTGTGACTCTTCATCAATCACAAAAGATAATATCTGAATCACAATAATCTTCAGGATTATTGATAGACTTTTGAACGATCGTGTTTCTCCAAGATACCACAATTAATAATGTGTATATATATATATGTCAGGGCTCTTCCAGAGCCAATCATATTCTTTAAGAATATAAGACATAATAGTGATTCTTCAGAAACCATAATGAATCACATATATTATTATCATACTAACAATTAAACCAACCAAGAATTAAATAACAAATAAAAGAAGAAAAATAACTGTGCTGATAAAGATTAGATGCATTGAAGTTTTTGTCAACATGAAGATACCATCTATGTAGACAATTATTTTCAAAATGTGAAACTTGAAATTGATCTTGAAATAAATAATCAAAGCACTCAAATTGGACAGTGGCTTTGAGATTTAAATAACCAAAGCACTCGAATTGGACAGTGGCTTTGTGATTTAAAGAAAACACTATTATTAAAAACTTTCAAATCCACAAAATGCTTTGCATAATCTAGAAAAAGAATCAACAATTATTGGATAAAATTGGATTATTCACCGAAACTGAATGAAGAAATAAGAATAAAAAAATGACCAAAGTTTTGAAAGTTCTTTAAAAGAATTGGTGGAAACAAAAATATTTAGGAATGTGTCATGCTGATAACGTGTTATAAACTATAAGAAAAGAACAAAAAATAGAAAGAAAAGCTGGAGAAAAAACTCGTGAATTGTATATTCATTCACAACACATGATGTCTATTTGTACATGTATAAGTTTGTTGTCCAAGAAAGACTTGGAACACAAGTCAACTAACCTAGAGTGGTAGCTAAGAAAACTAAAGGAGGCTAGGGTTTAAAGTGTACAATTGTCGTTCACCAAGTACAATAATTATTTACAACAATCCACAAATTCTCATGGATTTCATGAATTTTTTTAAACCTAAGTAATCCAAGAAAATTTTAATTATAAATTAAGAAAATATTTTTTCTTATCACTCTAGCTTTTAGAACATTATTAACATTCAATTTGTACAAATTAAATTGATATATTATCGCGGCAACACATAGTTTATAATATATATCCAAAATCCCCATATTCTTAAAAATCGAGGAAACACTTTTCTCTTATCACCCATGTTCTTTTTCTTTCTTTCCTTTGCTATTTTTATTTTCAAAAAATCATATATCAATCTATGCAAAAGAATTGTCATGGATGATATGAGAGATTATTTTTTTTCCTTCATTACTTTTATTCTTGAAAGATTGTATCAATCTATACAAAAGAATTTTCTTTAATGGGATGATTGTAATATGATATTAATGAGTTCAAAATAATCTTATAATTAAATTAACAAGATACTAGTAAATTCTTTATTCTTTAATGATTTCATAAATGATTATCAAGAGAAAAAAATGAAAGCAGAATATGTTAATTTTTCTGTTAGTTTGTAATTTTTTTTCTTTTTGGTACCAAAATTTATCTATCGATTGTACGACTATAATAAAAAATTTCATTTTATAAAATAGAAATAACAACAGTAACAAAAACAAAACCAAAAAAAAAGACCATTGAAGATACTGAAAGTATAAGAAAATTTTAAAATCTATTAATAAATTACATGTCAAGGAGTTTTAATTCAACAAATTCCATAAAAATACATTTAAATAATCCACTAAAATCAATGACATAGAGTTCTTTAGAATCTACAGGGTTCTGTGGAATTTTACTAAAATCCATGAAATTCATCATAATCCATAAATCCTTAACAATCCATGCAATTCTATATTGACGACACCCCCTCAAATAATTGAAACATTGCAGTTTAATGTGGCTAGCTATACAATAGTTAATATTTAGTGCTAATGTTAAAATATAATATAATTTAATTTGTTATCTTCCCACGCAATGCACGGGTGAAAATCTAATTTACAAAAATAGAATAATAAAAATAATAAAAAAAAATATCGAATAAATGTGACATCACCATACCAAATATTTTATGATGCTAGAAAGTAAAAAGTGGAAGGAAATTTTTTGCTAGATGAATTCCCTTGTTTTGTGTGCATGTGGGCATTGTGAATTAATTTTTATTTTTTAATATATAGAGTGGATACTCAAGTGAACTGAAAAATAAGGTGCTAAAGAAATGCACGTCAAGAAATACAAGATAAATAATAAACAAATTACACATAAGGCTGCGGTTCAAACTCTATCACAATGAAGTACTAAAACAAATAAACCTAACCCAAACACTCACAAAGAATGGGATAACTAACTAAATCTATACCACTAAGGTTTAATTTCTCTTTTCCTCTATTCAAATGTTGGTACCTATCAATACACAAGACAAAGTCTCGTGACTTATATAAAGTTAGGGTCACAAAAGGCCTATCACTTCAATTTCAACTCTGAGCACAAAGGGGTGTTGCTTAGTTTTAGGCTTCTTCTTATAGTGGTTGATTCAATCATTGGCAATGACCTAAGAAAGTGAGTTTAATCATCATCGCATCTAGATTATTGTTGGATATCAAAATCCCAACAAAAGGTATAAGTGCCTTTTGGAAGCAAAACTATGAATCAACGGATAGTGTTAGAAACTTTTTGTTAGTCTACAAGTATATATGTAGGGTTTTTGCAATCTATCTTATCCTAAATCAACAATAGTCTAATAGCAGTTTCCAACCTAATTAAGTGCTTGTTGACATAATCCGTACTTCACTAATTTTAGTGTTTTATTTTTTTCTTTTAAAGATTTTTTTCCCTTTTCATTTTCAGTTTCCCCCTATCACAGGCATTTTCATTTTTACCACTATTGATGCCAAATTTTGCCTTCGACTCAACAAACGATATTTATATTTGCGGGAACTTGTGTGCAAATCAGAATGAACAATAAATTCGAATTAAGACAAGGAATGTTTGTAACTTTTGAAAATAAATGGAAGACTATAAATGTGTAGAGACAAAAGTGATGAGGTTTTTTGATGTTCCACCCCTTTTCCACTTTTGCATGCCTCTATTTATAGTGTATATTTGCTTATTTGAATGGGGACAATGATTACATGCATTTAATGATGGACCTATAGGGATGACATACATGTCAAATCATTTGGGATTAATCTTTTAATTTTTTGACTAATGGTTACTTAAGCCGTGCGTGGAGTGGGTGACCATCACTTCGCATTTAATGCTGCGTCCCATTAGCTATAAGTGATAAGATTTCCCACGTGGGTTCCCATGCTGCTGCTCAGCCTGCCATCTCGTTCGTTCGCGGCGCTACGTCAGGTTACCCTAAGGGCGTCTATGTGCCCTAAACCATAGGAGCGCTGGAGAAGACGCTCACTTCCTGGTCAAGAAATCAGGTTCCAGGTTCTCTGGTCATCAGATCGTCAAGTCATTGGGTTAGGTGAGGCGTTTGAGGCCTTCTTCCAAAGCCCTATGCCTGTTAATCTTCGACTCTGCTGATTTTTGCGACCTGGTGACTACAAAATGCCCCTTCAAGGTCGCTATTCCTTGAGCTCAAGATTTAGTAGCCTTGAAGGTAACTGGCTGCTTTCTTGAAACTCTTTTGCCGCCCAAAATATGTCTCTTTAAATTTCAAAAAGGAAGGTTGAGGTGGCGCTCTTTGCCATGTGTCTGCTGTTGTGTAGAATGGCGTCTTCTGGGATCTTTCAAGGGCAATAATCATTATTCTTAAATGCTGCCTTTTAAGTTCCCCATAACCTATGCGGCTGTCACCTTTCCATCTTCCCATATACTCTATTTGTTCCCTTATATTCACTCCTTCTTTTCCCTCCGCATTGTCTTCCTTCGTAGTCAGAGTTTTCTGTCATCAACCTTTTCCAGCATTTTCACAATTTGTTGATCTTCTCCTGGTATTCCTTTAATCCTCTACGACATTCTCAGTGCCAAGGAAAAGAACACTCTTTTCCTAATTTATAAGGGATTTCACTGAATGGAGGGCAAGAAGGGGTTCTTTTCGGTGAGTGATTCATGCGAAGGTACGGCAGTAGACTTGGAATGGTCTACCGATGAGGAGACGATGGGGAAAACACCGGACTACGTGTCGGGGGTCCAACTTCATTGGTCAGACAATGATAATGAGGGTGAAGAGGAGGTGAGTTCCAGTGAAAGGCCTCTTTCGGCGGTGATTCGCAATAAAGACCGACTGTGGTTGTACAAACACATTCCTTCCAAAATAAGGGAAACTGATCGAGTCACACTTTGGGTCCCTTATGAGGAAGAACGGACTGATTGCCCCTCCAGGGGGTGTGTAGCAACGATCATTAGGATGTTCAAGGTTGGCTTCTGCATCCTGCTTCTGAGGCCTATCACTAGGCTGTTGAGATCATGGGAGTTGCCCCCTCTCAAGTTACACCTACAAACTGGAGGACAATAATTGGAGTCCTTACTTTGTGGCAACACAAAGGACAGGGGTATCCGAGTCCTGAGGACTTTAATGCGTACTATGTATTACAGTCCTCACCCGCTAGGAAAGGGTGGTTTAACCTAGCTATATGGTCTAAGGCTAGGCCCTTAAACCTCTAGGAAAATTTAGTGAGAGGGGCATCTGAATCCAGCCCAGTTGGAAAGAGAGCTGGTTCTAGGTAGAGGTGAGGAGCTCATCGAGTTCCAGTGACAAGGACATGACCGTTACCACAAGCTATATAGAACCCAGTAAGCATGTTTTCGACATAGCTTCCTCAATGGGCTGGCTCAATGATGCTTTAGATATATTTTCTTCTTTATCAGATGTCGAGTGTGGCCGAGTACTTTCTGTACTTTTTCAAAAGCGAGCTGAGATAGTTGCCAAATTCTAGAGCATCATCATCACATCACAGACCTGACGGACGAGGACTTTCTCATACTCACGGGCCTATCTATTCCCAGGTCTGAGCACATTTCTAGGGATCTGAGCAATTGTAAGCCGCTCTTCTATATACTTGGACACCCTACCTTTTAAGCACTTCCTTGGAACCTGAAACTTGTTTCTTTTTAGGGAAGAGATACCTCTCCAAGGGCCAAAAGCGGGCTATTCAAGAGGCCGAGAGGAAGGGAGCGGTATGGAAAAAGAGGAAAGTGGTACGTGACAAGGCCGAGGGGATGAGAACTTCCGAGCAACTGAGCAAGCCCATAAGGAGGTAGGAGAAGAAAAAGAAGATGAGGCAAGACAAAGCCGTTGGAAAGAGGCCCATGACAGCTGACCAAGTAGCTGCCTCTGAGCGACCCAGGAAGAGACAATTGGCCATCTGAGAGCCTTTGGCTAGTCCTCCGCTACCCTTCCTGCTATCCCTACTGATGTTCCTCCTTGCGTGGAGCCACTTGCTAAAGGGCCTATCGATGTCCTAGCTGAAGATCTCTATCTCCTGGTAGACCAAGCTAGACGAGCTGAGATAGAGAGATTTATCGGTAAGAAACTGAAGGCACTGTTCAAGTTCAACTTGTCCAGGAAACCTTTTTCCGCTAGGGACGGTTACGGATGCCATAAGCAGCGTGGCACGAGGTTGGTCCAGGAAGTGGGAAGGTTTTGTGGCCACTTCGACGATGGCTGAGTTCCTGCAGGTAGATCGGTGATGCAGGCTCAGTTGGCCATTCCGGATGAGCATGCCACGGCCTAGGTGGGGCGCTTCCTCGGGGAGAACAGGAAACTCTCTGGCCAGGTGGCAGATGCCAACGAGGCAAAGGAGGACATGGAGTTGACCCTTAGGAAGAAGGAGCAAGAGCTGTACGTGGCCAGGGGGAGTCAGCCGATTTGCGTATTGAACTGGAGGCTTGGAACAAAAATTTTGAGGACTTAGCGACCCAGCTTGTGATAGAGAGATAGAACCATGAGTAGGTCTTGAGAAAGGCTGAAAAAAGAGCCGCTGCTACTGAGTTCGCCGTGTACCAAGAGGCGGTGGCTAAGTATTAGGCCTCTGAGAAGTTCAAGAGTGCTAATGCCGGTCTTTATTACGAGATGGCAAAGGAGATCTTGGGCAAGGTCATGAGGGAGCATCCGGGGTATGATCTAAGATTCCTTGAGGAGCAGGTCACCAAGCTGAAAGAAGAATGAGGCTATATGAGCTCTGATGATAAGGACGAGGAGGTCAAAATCATCTCAGAAGCTCCTGTCCCTGCCGAGCTGCCAGGTCCTGAAGATGCTAATTCCACTGTGGGGGCTGTGTTTGCCTTTCCTACTAGGGAGAACTTGGCCTCGTTCTCCAAAGGACAAGCCTAGGAATCTCTTGTACCCCAGCTTTTCTTTTCTCTTTTTTGTAATCCTCGAATAATATAATGGGAATTATTTCTCCAAGTGTGAGCTCGCTTGCATATTTATCAAAACAACATATTGTAATGTCTCTCTTACTTAGTGGAGAATTCGTCTCTGTTTAGGCCCGCTCTTTCTGGAACTCAAATATATCTTGTCTCAAGCGTAAGGGCATTTTTGCGAGAATTCTATCTGGGTCCTTATAAGACATAGCCGTTGATTGAGTGCTTCAACGGACGAGTCTGGCCGGGCCGAGCTTTGGTCCTTTGAACTGTAAGCTCTGGTAATTTTCTCTTGAACGTTGGGTTGTTGAGCCGGTCACTATTTTGGTCATGGTCAAGTGTAAGGTCACTAGTTAGAAGCTTGTTCTAACTTAGAGTGCGGACCCGTAAACTTGGACGCTGACTAAAATCTTGTTCCAGTCATTGAGCACAAATTCTTTGACTTGAGCACAGACTAAAAGCTTGTTCTAGTCATGGTTAAGTGTGAGGTGGTTGCTAGTTAGAAACTTGTTCTAACTTAGAGCACGGACCTGTATACTTGGGCGTTGACTAAAAGCTTGTTCTAGTCGTTGAGCACGAATTCTTCAACTTGAGCGTAGACTGAAAGCTTGTTCTAGTCATGGTCAAGTGTGAGGTTGTTAGTTAGAAGCTTGTTATAACTTAGAGCGTAGACCTATATACTTGGGCGTTGACAAAAAGTTTGTTCTAGTCGTTGAGAGCAAATTCTTCCACTTAAGCGCAGACTAAAAGCTTGTTCTAGTCATGGTCAAGTGTGAGATCACTAGTTAGAAGCTTGTTCTAACTTAAAGCACGCACCTTTATACTTGGATGCTGACTAAAAACTTGTTCTAGTCATTGAGCGCGAATTCTCCGACTTCAGCGTAGACTAAAAGTTCGTTCTAGTCATGGTCAAGTGTAAGGTCGCTAGTTAGAAGCTTTTTCTAATTTAGAGCGCGGACCGATATACTTGGGCGCTGACTAAAAGCATGTTCTAGTCATTGAATGTGAATTCTACCTTGCGTTTGAGTGGAGAGGGGGATGTTACGTCAGAATAAACATTCGTCTTTTTGATTAACTGTTGGGTCACAAAATTATGGATGACACATACATGCGTATTCCTTTTCTAGCCATGACTTGACAGTTGGTATACAAAAGATTTGAAAAGGTGTAAAATGCAGAATTGATACCAAACTTTTACCCCTACGCTTTTTGTTCTTGAGCTGACCTCCACAACCGAGTAAGGGATGTTCCCCCTCAAGGACTGGATAAAGATCAGGCCTTGATTCCGTGCCTCGTGTGCTGACACTTTGGTGTAGAGTTTAAGAGTGGCTGATTCTTTAGCCCATTGGGTCAGGGGTGATTGTGGGAAACTTTGTCTAGGTGGTTATTTCTTTCGTGTAATCGAGGTTGCATTCCCTTGATGCCCGCTGGTCGCTACACACTATACCTATTCCGTAACAGGTTGGGAACTTCATGATGCAGTGGTAAATGGATGTCGCGGCCCTGAGTTTGTGCAGAATGGGGCGACCCAGAATGGCATTGTGGTTTGAAGGTATGTCTACTATAATGAAGTCAGCCATTATCCTCCTTTTGTAGGGCTCGTCCCCTAGTTTAGCAAGGAGTGTGATCTGACCATTTGCTTCCACACAGTCACTAGTAAAACCCTAGAGTCTGGTTTTATATGGCCTTAAGCTCTTGGAATCTATTTTCATTTGTTGGAAAGTCCACCAATAAATGATGTTCACAGTGCTGCCGTTGTCCACGAAGGCCTTGTGGATTTTAACACGCAAGACCGGCATAGTGATGACCAGGGTGTCCACGCGAGGGTGTAACACGCCGTAACCATCCTTGTTGCAGAAAGGGAACGAGCTGGTTCGAGAGATGGGGGGTTGCGCCGTGAGCAGGTGGTAACAATTCTGGGCTTCTCTCACAAGACCTCACCTCTGTCTCTTGGAACCCTCCATGCCATTGTTTCCGCCGATCAGTATGTGGATTTCAGCTGGAGATTGGTTCTGTGGGAGCTGGGCGTTGAGGTCTGTATGGGGATGAGCCTGTCGGTCCTACCCTTGGTTATTGGCCACGTATTCGCTCAGGTATCCCCGTTCGATTAGCTTCTCGATCTCTTGTTTGAGGTGCCTGCATTTGTCCATTTTGTCACCCACACTCCAATGTACTTGTAGTATCTAGACTGGTCAGCGTCTTTCATTGGCTTTCTCCAAGGCCTTGCCTTAGGTAGAATTGGATCATTTTGCAAGATGCTAAAGATGTGTTCAACTGAGGCATTGAGCTTAGTGAAAGTCTTGAACGAGCTGGATGATTTCTCACCTCGTCACGGGTCCTTTTTGGCCTTGTGGTCCTTCCTTTGTTCCTTTGGGGTTTTCTCGGCCCGTGGAGCTCCTTTAATGGCTTCCTAGGCACTGATATACTTCTCCACCCGCCTCAGAAGTTCCTTGTAGGTGCTCAGGGGATCTTCATGCATGGCCCACCAGAAGCGGGTGTCTTTGTAGAGGCTCGAATTGAACACGATTAGAAGTGATTCATCCGGCACCTTTTCCATAGTCATGACCTACTTATTGGAGTGGTCTGAATATTCTTTGAGAAGTTTGGATTTCCTTTGCTTGATCGTTCCCAGCATCCCCTTGGGGGTGACCTGGGCCTTGGATCCCATAAATTAGTACACGAACTCAGAGGAGAGCTGTTCCCAACTATGCACGGATCCTGGAGGTAAGTTGTCGTACCAAGTCTGAGTGTTTCCCTCTAAAGTAAGTGCAAAGGATTTGCACATTATGGCTCCTGTGGCATTTTACAGCTCCATCCAGGACACATATTGGTGGAGGTGCGCAATTTTATCCGACTCTCTGTAGTAGGCCCCTATTTGAGGAAGCTTCATTTTGGATGGCATGACGGCTTCCCAGATGAACGGGTCGAAAGGGAATGGCCTTCGCCATAGGTCCTCCGCCCTTTTCCCTTTTGACTGTTTTTGTTCAAGGTCGCTTAATCGTTTCCTCAGCTCGTCCAACTCGTAGATCTGCTGGGAGGCTGTCATTGACTTGGCAGTGTCTCTGGATGGGAGCTTCCATGTGGCTGTCAGGATTCGTGGGCACAGGACTTCTTCTCCTGCGTCTTCGTTTGCCCGGTATCACGGGTTCTAGCGACCTTGGACGTCGGGGCCCTTACTGTAGGTGGGCTCTAGCCTGGTAAACACGCTACTTCTAGTTGTATTTCTTGCAGGAGGTGATGCAGCTCTCACGTTGGGGCTGGTTGTCTGGAGTTTTGGGTTGGAGTGAAACTTAACTTTTTTCTAACATGTTTCCTTTGAGGTTTAGCCCTTGCTGGAGATCTTTCGACGTTTTCATTGCGCCAAAAAGAGTTGCCACAAGAAGAGGATCCTATTGTGCGCTGTTGAGAAGTGGGTAGGTTATGTTGTTTTAGACGCCAGACTTCTTCGGCTAAAGCTTCCACCTGCCGTCAAAGCGTTTCAGTCTCTATTGCAGCTGCTGGTCGCGAGGGGCTGGTACTTGAGGAGGCTCAGTTTTTCCTGAGCCCGGGGAGTAGTCCGACATCATTGGTTCTTGTCTTTGACTTTCGACTTTCAGAACATTTCCTTTTACCGAAAGCTAGATTTCACAAGATGTTTGCAATACACAGTTTTTTGTAAGTATTTCCACAGACGGCGCCAATTGTTGATGCCAAATTTTACCTTCGACTCAACAAACAATATTTGTATTTGTGGGAACTTGTGTCCTAATCGGAATGAACAATAAATGCGAATTAAGGCAAGGAATGTTTGTAACTTTTGAAAATAAATGGAAGACTACAAATGTGTAGAGACAAAGGTGATGAGGTTTTTTGATGTTCTACCTTTTTCCACTTTTGCATGCCTCTATTTATAGTGTATATTTGGTTATTTGCATGGGTATAATGATTACATAAATTTAATGCTGGACCCACAGGGATGACATACATGTCAAATCAGCTGGGATTAATCCTTTACTTTTTTTACTAACGGTTACTTAAGCCGTGCATGGAGCGGGTGACTATTGCTTCGCATTTAATGGTAGCGTCCTATCAGCCGTAAGTGATAAGATTTCCCACGTGGGTTCCCATGCCGCTGCTCAGCCTGCCATCTCGTTTGTTTGTGGTGCTGCATCGGGTCGCCACAAGGGCGCCCAGACGCCCTGGACAATAGGAGCATTGGCGAAGATGCTCACTTCCTGGTCGCGGAATCAGGTCTTTAGGTTCTCTGGTCATCAGATCGTCAGGTCGTTGGGTTAGGTGAGGCGCTCGAGGCCTGCTTCCGATCTTTGCCTGTTGACCTTCGTTGACCTTTGATCCTCACTGATTTTTGCGACATGGTGACTACAACCACATATTCCATTTATGCCTTTACTCTCATTCCATTTCTCTCTATTGAATACGCCTTCATTTCTCTCTTCAAAGCTGCTCGAAATCTAATTTTCATATAGGCAATTTATCTCCACCTTTCTATTCAATGATTAACTTTCCTTTCTAAGACTTCAATTACCTTTCTAATTCTACCCTTCAATAATGTTTTCGGCTCCTTCCATATCTTGCAAAATCTTCCAGAGTTATCTTCTAGGAGGTTTATATGCGTTTTATATTTGGGATAATTTTCGAGGGTATCCTGCTCTAATTGGAAGGGATTTCTATGTACATATACAATCCCCCCAAAATTCGCCTACATCATTGCTATAGACAATGTGTTGCTCTATGTGTGTACAAATCATTTATAATCCGTTGTTCTATTTCAACAAAGTATATTATTTTTGTTAGCTTCGGAAATTTTTATTACCATTATTATGTTTTCCAGAATTATAATTGGGTAAAATTGAAACTGTAAATTACGTTGCTTATCTTCAATTTGGTCATGATTTTGGCCATCTGAGCCTAAAACAGTCTTGTTTAATTGTAACTTAATTTTTCTTTTTCACTTTTGCGTTCGGGTTCCAAGAAAGTGGTTCAATCAACCCTCATTAATAACATCACCATGAAGAGGATAGACTGGAGTATTAGAATCCGTTGTGTGGGAAAATGAATGGCTACAGATGAGGAGCAGGGTGACTGTAGCTTAGAATTTATTTTTGTGGGTTGATAATTATTCATATATTTATTTGTCAGACAATTAGTAGAATGAAGGGAAATGTTCTACTTTCTTAATTGGAATCCGCGGCCAACACTACATGTTTGTCTTTGCTTGTTGTTTTTTTTTTTTTTTTTGGATTATATCTTTGCAATTAGTGATTTTGAATGTAGTTCATATAGGTTCTCTGCTTTTGTTCTCTAATTTGTTTCAAAAAGAGCTTTGGTGAATTTTATTTTCTTCATATCTTGATTATCAAATTGATTCAATAGGTCTTCAGCAATCTGTTTAAGAATATTTCATTGAAGTTGTTTTTTATTTGGAGGATCTGAATTTTTTTTTAATTTTCTCTGGATTCTTTTCCCTTATATTTGTTCTATGTTTTTATTTAATTAATATTCGGTTTTGCTAATTGATGGGTGTAAGGAGTTGTAAATTTAGTTCATATGTTGCGTGAAGTTTTTCACATATTAATTTGGATTCATTGGTTTTATGTTTGAGATAATTTTACTTTAGGATATTATTCTTATGTTAAGATTGGTTCCTGTGGTGGCTGTTATTCTCACCGCTGTTAAAGGTAGTATTTTTAATTTACTATGATACATACTTATTGGGTGCTTAGCACCAAAAGCTCCATGTCTAAATTTAATTCATTTATTAGATGATATTTTTGACATACTTTAATCTAGTTCAGTGTGATATATGCTTTTTTAGTTAATTAAATCTCATCAATATGATCTTCAGGAAGGAACATACTTTATATCATTCAACCATTTGGATTGTGTAAGCTTCATTCCATTTCATGGGCTAGTGTAATTTTTTCAGAATAATCATATGTCTAACCATATGTCATTTAAAATTGCATATGAATATTATGTATAAGTTCTACTAATTAATTTGTTTCTTTTGTAAAATAATATTGTCTAAGCTGATCATCAAGTTAATTATTTTTATAGTAGAATTATTTGATTTTTTGTCCTTAGATTTTTTATTTATTAGGTATAACAATTGGATTTCTTTTTTGTTTTTTCTAATATGTATGTTTTCACTGTTTCTGATTTGTATGTTTTATTGGATTGACTTTTGTCTATTAATTTGAGATTCTTTTTAAGAGGTTCTTAGATTGAGATCAATCTACTTATTTATGTGTTTGGATTGGAATTCTTGGAATCTTTTACTGACTTTACTAGTTTCTTAGTCGTATGAATAGTTGGTTTGGATTGTGTTCTACTTTTTTAAATGTATGCTTTCTCAGTCTTTCATTCGGCAGCTCTTCCTGGAATTTCTAATTTAAGAATGTTCGTACATTGTTGCATTAAAAAGTTGATACGTTTCTTTGTTAGAGTGATAGCATCCAGGCCAGTGCTCGTGGAGGCGATATCAATAGATTTGATAAGGGAATAAGTTAGTGTCAGGGATAATAAGGGTGTTTATCGGACATCCATTCAGAATTGCTCTATGTGAAAAGACGGTTGTTTTTCTATTGAAAGGTCAATCTTTTCCACAAAAAATTTATAAGTTTAGACCTTTTTCTAAGATTAAGTCTGCCATAATGGATGATAAATGTGGAATATTGTATATTTTGTATATAAATGTTTTTCTGTATAATCTCTTTTGTATAGTTTACATGTCAGCTTAGTTGCTCAGTGGGTTTGTTAGCTTAATTAGTTAGAATAGTAAACTTAATGGTATATAAAATTTTGTAACTATTGATTCCAGATTTGATTGGATAATATATAGATAGAAAATTTCCTACTTTCTCTATCTAAGTGTTTATGATATCAGAGCTGCGGTTGAATCTGCTGTCTTCTTTCTATTCACAATTACAAAACTTTCAAGCTTAGATTCTTGATGAGCTGCTGATCTCCCTATCACGAAGAACTAATGGCTATGAATCAGCAGGAGAATGGTGAGGCTGAAGATTCAGAAATTACAGATTTGGTGGTAGGAATAGATCGCGAGAGGAACGAAGAAGATCCATTGGTATTACATAACTCGGATCACCCTGGCATGACACTCGTTACAGCACCATTGACTAGTAAGAATTATCAAGCTTGGAGCAGGTCAGTCAGAATTTCCCTAGGTACAAAGAATAAATTGGGGATTATTGATGGTTCAGTACCAATTCCAACAAGAACTTCGCCTACATATGAAAAATGGTGCCATGTTAATTGCATGGTGACTTCGTGCTATCGAATTCGAAGTCGACTACCAGAGGGTTAGTAAGTGCTTTTCTTTATGTATCCATTGCTCAAGAATTTTGGCTGGAAATTGAGAAATGCTTTGGTAGATGCAAAGGACCACATCTTTACCAAATCCGCAGAGAAATTGCGTTCTTTACTCAAGGTAGCATGACTATCACTGAGTATTTCGCTAAACTCAATCAACTATGGGATGAATTGAATTGTCTATCACCCATTCCAGTATGTGTTTGTGAGTCAGCAAAACTAGTTGCTAAGATGACTTCATGGACAAGGTTAATGGAGTTCTTGATGGGATTAAATGATAAGGATGAACGTGTAAGGAATCAGATTTTGGTGGTTGATCCACTGCCGACAGTGAGTAGGGCTTATACAATGGTTCAAACTGTTGAGAACCAAAAATAGGTTCATTCAATTTTTGGAGACAATTCTGAGCTAAATGCATAGTTGGCGAAAACGCAAGGTTGTAAGCGATAAGATGGGAACAAAAGAGGGGGAAAAGATCTTTTTTGAGCACAGAAGAAAAAAAGTAGTTGTATTGTAACTTTTGTTGCAAAAATGGGCATGAGAATGACACGTTTTTTGAGCTACATGGGTACCTAGATTGCTACAAGCAGTTGAAAGACCAGAAGAAAGGCAACAAAGGGAAAACTATTCTAAATTCGGTGGCAGCTACTGTAGCAGATACCCACTAGAGTTTGAGGGAAAAAATGATCAGGTAGAGTATCCTATGGCTGGAGTTAATCTAGCTAATTTGGTTCAGTAGGAACTCATGAAAATCTTAAAGGGCAAAGGCGTTGGATCCTCAAGCATGGTGAATTTTGCTTATCTAGAGGATTTCACGGGTTCAGTTCTTGATCCACAAAAACTATTTGCTTTAAGTACTACTCGTGATCTAGAAGAAAGAACTTGGATAGTTGAGATCAGAGCTACTAATCATATGTGCCATGATATAAACTATTTTTCTTCCCATGAACATGTTGTTGAATTAGTTCCAATTTACTTACCAGATGGATCTGTAAACATGGTTAAACATACAAGTTCCATTCATTTAACCAAGGATAGCACATTGCTTGAAACCTTGCATGTTCCAAACTTCAAGTTTAACTTGTTATTTGTCAGAAAACTAGCCATGACTTCCAAACTAAAATTTACTTTCTTTGATGACTATTGTTTGTTACAGGACCCTTTGACTGAGAAACTCGTGGTTGTTGGAGGGGTTTACAAGGAACTTTATGTCCTGGACAAGACTTCCTTCTCCCTTTCAACGCTAGCTACAAAGATATTATCCTCTTATCAGTAATCATTTTCCTTCCATTATTGTTAATATATCCTCTGTTGATTGTAATAAGTCCAGCACTTGTTTTGTTCACCTATGGCACAATAAGCTTGGCCATGTGCCTTTAAAGGTTTTACAGCATTTAGACATTGTTTCTCATTGTAATACGATTGAACTTTTGCCATGTGATATATGAGCTTATGTTAAATAGGAAAGACTACCTTTCAAAACTAGTTCTATTGAGACTTTAGAATGTTTTTCTTTGCTTCATATGGAATTTACAGGGGCCTTACAAATGTCCCTCTTCGTTTAGTGATCATATGGAATTTATAGAGGCCTTACAAATATCACTCTTTATCTAGTAATCATTACTTTGTTGCTATTGTGGATGATTTTACTAGAAGTACATGGACCTTTCGCCTGAAATACAAAACCCAAGTCTTGAGTACATTTAAACCTTTTCATTAGCTGATAAAAACCCAGTTTACGAAGCCTATTAAAATTATCAGAACTGACAACAGATCTGAATTCATTAGTCATGAATTTCTAGCCCACCTTTCTTCTAGTGAAACCTTACACCAAAAATCTTGTGTATATATGCCACAACAAAATAGAGTAGTGGAGTGTAAAGACAAACACTTACTTCAAATAGCAAGAGCATTCATGTTTCAGGCTATTCTTCTAAAATAGTTTTGGGGAAAAACTGTCCTTTTAGCCCCTCATATCCTAAATAGACTTCCTTCAAAACTCTTACAGTGGAAAAAAACCTTATGAGTTACTACATCTTAAACCAGCAGCTCACATTCATTTAAAAACTTTTGACTGCCTTTGTTATGCTACAAATACCAGGACAGAAAGGGTATAAACTCTATTATCTCAATTCTCATCAGACATTCATATCTCAAGATGTGATATTTCATGAAACTATTATACCTTATCAGAAACATCACACAGAACTTGAGTTTCTTCCTTTACATATTGTTGCTTCTGATCCTAATTTTGACTTTGATTCTCAAACACCATTTGATTCTAGTTGTACACCAACTGTTTAGTCTCCACCTCCTACTTTCGATGTTCAAGCTGTAATTCCAAACCTTTCATCAGAACGTGAGGATCTCAGTCAATGACCTACCACTTTTGCACAGGCAGATCCTATCCTTGAAACTAGAAAAAGCACCAGAATTATAAAACAAAATATCTGGTACAAAGATTTTCTTACCAATTTCACTCACACTGACACTGCCTAGCAAGTTTTTCCTTCTTCCAAATACACTCCTAATACATTTCTTTACAAGATTTCACCACATTTGTCATTAGAATATATCAGTTTTCTAGCCGACCTTGATTCTATCCAGGAACCTTAATCTTATCATGAGGTTAGTACTAAGGCTGAGTGGATTGATGCTATGAATCATGAGTTGGAGGCTTTAGAAAAAAATTAGACTTGGGAAATTGTTGACCTTCTAGTGGAAAAGAAACCGATTGGCTCTAAATGGGCTTATAAAGTGAAATTAAAAGTTGCTGGTTCCTTTGACAGATGTAAAGGTAGGCTTGTGGCCAAGGGGTTTAATCAAGTGGTTGGTATCGATTGCTTTCACTGTTTTTCTCCAATAGCTAAACATGTCACCATAAGAATCTTTATTTGCACTTGCTACTACTAACAATTGGCCTTTTTGTCAATTATACATAAATAATGCTTTTTTGTATGGCTTCTTAGATGGGGAAGTATATATGTGGCCTCCAAAGGGGTATAAACAAGCACAACCAGGGCAAGTACGTAAATTGCAAAGATCCTTGTATGGATTGAAGCAAGGAAGTAGACAATGGAACTTGGAATTGTGCAAGCATTTGTATTCATATGGATTTCACTAGTCTGAGCATGATTATTGTCTTTTTACTTTTCTCTCTGCTAGTTTTTTTATGGATGTCCTTGTGTATGTAGATGGCTTACTGTTGACAGAGAATAATGAAATGGAATTACCAAAGTCAAGCAGTCACTAGATCAGGCATTTACCATCAAGGATCTAGGGTATGCAATGTATTTCTTGGGTATTGAGATTGCTAGCGCACCACATGGAACTTATTTAAGTCAGAGAAAGTATACACTGGACTTAGTTACTGATGCCGGTTTATCAGGGGCTAAACCTGTTACTATACAATTTCCCAAGGGTTATAAACTTAGTTGTACAGATGGAGAAGCCTTCTCTGACCCTACTCAATATCGGAGGCTTGTCGGCAGCTTGTTGTACCTCAATCTAACCAGAATCGACATCACTTTTGCCATGCAATATTTGAGTCAGCATGTTTCTCATCGTACAGCTTCTCATTGGCAACTGGCTATTCATTTACTAAAATATGTTAAGGGTACTCTTTCTATTACATTATTCTTTGCAGCTGGTTCTAATTTTGAGGTTACTGCTTATTGTGATTTTGATTAGGCTTCTTGCCCTAAGACTAGAAAGTCAATTACTGGATACTGTATTTTTCTAGGTAAAGCCTTGATTTCTAGAAGACAAAAAAGCAAAATATTGTTTCTCAAAGATCTACCGAGGATGAATACTGAAACATGGGATAACATTACGTTAATTGCTCCGGATTTCCTATTTGCTTAAGGATTTTCACATAACTTTACCTTTGCCTATTCCCACAACTAGAAGAAGATGGCTTCGGCTCACTCTTTTTCATGAAAGAGCTAAACATTTGGAGATCGATTGTCATCTCATTAGCCATCATTACTAGTCTGGGTTTGTTCTTCCTCAGCGCATCTCTACTAAGAGCAAATTGCATATTTGTTCACTAAGCCTTTATCCTCTCTACAGTTTAGCTATCTCTTTTCCAAGTTGGCACTGATTGATCCTCATCACTGTCCAACCTGAGTGGGGGATATGGAATAATTGTATATTTTGTATATAAATGTTTTTTCTGTATATTCTCTTTTGTATAGTTTACATGTCAACTTAGTTAGTCAGTGGGTTTGTTAGCATAATTACTTAGTTAATTGCACACCTAGTGGTATATTAATCATTTTGTAATTATTGATTCCAAATTTCATTGAATACTATGCAAATAGAAAATTTCCAACTTTCTCTCTCTAAATGTTCAACAAAGCACCTTTATTTGATAGAGTTGTATTCTGTCTTAAAGCATATTTATTTTATTTTCTTTGAAGCAAATCTATTCCTTTTCTTTTGCTTGGCAAGTCTGTACTTACACTATAATTTTAGAAGGCTATTGTGAACTCAGTTCCTCTCAATGATTTTTCCTTGAACATCAATAACTTTTAAAGGGAAATTATGGCCTCATTCTCATTGGAAACAAACAAAGCTTTACAGAGTTTTTTTAATTTCTTTTTAAAGATTTTTAATGTTTTAGCATAATAAGCTAGAAATTGGAAACCTAAAAAGTTTCTACATTTAGATTTGTTTGTTAAAAAAATTGACTTTTAATAAATTTCTTACAAGTATTTATTCTTCTTTCAAATCAGTTTCCTTTTTCATAAGTTTGAGTTTCAAAATCATATAAGATGGAAATTTCTGAAATTTCAAATATATTTAGAATGCAGAGTGTCAATTTATAGTTCAAGCACAAGATTTGACTAATACTAAATCAAGATGGGGTGTTATGTTTAATAAATAAAGACTGATTCTCATGCCATGCAAATTGATTGATCTCATTGAATGCAGGCAAAATTTTCCATTGATGAGTTTTTTTATCTAATTGTTTCCGTTGATGTACATTCATCTTTTGTGTTTTCATTTAATCTATAAATGTTTCCCATTCATTTTTCAAATTCCTATTGTTATATTTTTTAACATTGTTCGTCCCATGCATCCACCGGTGATATACTAGCTATATTTAAGTGAAGGTTCTTGCTATTTTTGTTAACACAAGATTAACAAGTATGTCTGCAATTTTATGGTGCACTCTAATTTTCATGTTCTTTCAAGATTTTTGGCTTTTGGTTTCTGGCCCAATATGTATATTTTTTTTCTCTTTTCTAAATTGGTGTTGTTGACTCTGGTTAATGGAAGGCTGATGGGGTGGTTAAGACTCATAGGAGCAGGGGAGGTCCCGACGGCTGGGTTGGAAGTTAAGGAGCGGGTTTAATCCAAAGGGCAGCAGTGGCTACCGTTTGTGGGACTGTGTGTGTTTGTATGCGTTTGTAAAAAATATAGCAGTGTGTGTATACCTGCTGGTGAAACACACTTGAAAGTGTGCAGAGAGGGGAAACTGTGAATGAATGTAATTGTAAGAAATGTGTATTTCACTACAAGAAATTAAGTTATTTACCTACACATAAAATAGCCGCACATGCTATGTGTGGATACTTAGCCGCACATAATTTTAACATGTGTGTGTAATTAGTAAGTGTACTTAATTTGATATTTGACGTTTATTATGTGTAGGTAAATGTTTTTAGATACAATTAAATTTGATGGAAAAAAGTAGCATTTTTAAAGATTGGCGGGAATTTGTAATTTTTTAACAAAATTGATGTGACATTTATTATTATTTACATTACCCACACATAATCAGACATATTATTTATGTGTGGGTAATTCTCTAGGCATTATATACACTTTGCTTACATGGCTCTAACGTGGAGCATAATCGCTACAACTTATAGGATGATTGCAAAACCTTATTTACATTACCCACACATAATTATAAATGTTATTTATGTGTGGGCAATTCTTCAAGTTTTATATACATGTACTGCTTACATGACTATGTGACGCACAATCACCATCACTTATAGAATAATTGTAAAACCATATTTAAATTACCTACAAATAATTATGAATGTTTTTTGTGTTATTAAAGCATTATGTACATTGGTATAGGTGCACATACGCTCAACAATTCTCCAAAACGCAAGATACCAAAACAGGGAAATAACTAGATTGTTCACACAGGCTATCTACTTTTAGTAGACCAGACCCACTATGGATGACAATTTAACTTACCGACCCAATAATCTATAGGATCCGCCCCTAATAGGTTCGCCCCATGCATCTAATTAGGTAACAGGGGCGGGATTGTGTACCCCACCGCGTGTTTGGGGTAGGTTTGTGTCAGGGTATACCTGTCCCATGAACCCATCAACTGTTTTTTTTTTTTTTTGGTGTAAATTGAAATGCTAAAATTTATAATAGCAATTGACGTACTTTAAGTTCAAACTTGGACATCTAATCAAAAAGAAGCTTCAAAATTCCAACTAATCAATCTAATACTTATTGAATTTTTTTTTTTAAGTTTCTATTACTTAGTAAAACTTTAAAATTTTAGATAGTAGTCCTGTATCATTTTTCGGTCATCAATTTACAATATGCTGTGTCTCACATTGATTAAAAAATAAGTACAAAAATTATCATTGGTGCGTTTGTGGGTCATGGTATGACCCGACCCGTGCTAACCTACCCCACGAATTCATGGGTTTGGTATGGGTTAGGGGTGATTTCAAGACTTGTGGAGCCGGTCCATGGTATAAATTTTCTGGATCAAAACAAAACTAAATACATAAATCAAAGAATTGACTAAAAATAAAAAAACATAATATAATTTTAGAAAAATATGATATTAGCAGTGGCAAAACTACTGATTCAATTCATCTAGTCGAGCTACTTCAAAAGATAGTGTCATCGTACAAAAAACGCTTCATATGCAAAAGTTACACACATTTCTTTGAATACCGTTAACCATATTTTTCCATGTATTAAAAAAGAAATCGTTCAAACCAAGGTTGTTAAAATCGTATTTTTGGATCGAATCGGCGATGAGTTTCAGGAATCAAATCAGTAGATCGAATCGCAAATGGCAAGATTTTACTAAAAATATTTTAAAAATATAATAAATATATAAACAATTATAAAATTTAATATAAAATCTAAAAACAATAACAAGTATGCTTAAACCGCTCATGCTGAAATCCTACCGCCCACAGTACCCAATAAGCAGGCCCAATATGACAAAATTTAGTCCCACATTTTGTTATATTATATATTATTTTCTAAAAGTGTAGGGTTTTAGTTTGTCTCCAGACTTTGAAATGAAGAATTTATCATCAGCAGTGCCGCAGCCTTCTTTGTTCTTGTCTGACCATCTACGCCACCAAGCCTTCTCATTCTTCTGTCTCTAACGCCATGGCTACCGCCTCTTCCTCCACCACTTCATTGATTCCACTCATTCTCGCACTATTATCGATTTAAACACTTACGGTATTTTCATATCTTTAAGTTTTTAGACTCTTGGCTATAAGCAACCTCCAATTCAAAAGCTCTATCTTGTGGTTTTTGATCTTTGAGTATGCTACCTAAACCAGAAAAAATGGCTCTCATGCGCGCCCACGGGCGAAGAAATCATATCCACGACCACGTTATCGTCGAACCTCTGGATCCCTTTAGCGACTTACTGAGCTATGAACAAAATTATCATGAATCGCTTAAATCGGATGGAATTGTGATTTCATCTGATTCCAAGCGATTTTGTAACGATTCAAATGCGATTTTACATGTGATTTTTGGACCGATTTGGATTGTTTTGCATATGTTGAATCGTAAAATCATGCGATTTTACTATTTAAATGGCGATTTTAACAACCTTGGTTCAAACTCACGTGAGCCATTATTTTCTTTTTCCAACAAAATTATCAAGACTTATATAGAAAATTTAAATATAAAAAAACACACACATAAGGCCTTAGGAAAAAAAGTTTAAAAAAATGATTAAAAAAATTTATAATAGCCAATAGGACGGCAACTAGAAACCAATAACCATATATCAAAATAATCATTCCCCCGTCAAAATCTTGCATTCCCGTCTCTGCTCTCCATTGAAGACCAAGAGCAGGAACCCTGCCCGCCGACCTCCATCCATACATATCTCCAGCGACTTTGGGGGCAAGACGAAATGCTAGTGACGTTAGGGTGGAAGCGAAACGCTGTAGATTAGAGGAAATCCAGTGACAGGGTCCGATTAGCATACTTCAATTTCTTTGTCGAGGGCTTCCTATTTATTCCTATTTCTTTGCGATTCATAAAAATTTGTAGAGAATTATATGTGGATTTGTTATAAATTGTTAGTTATGGTTTTTTTATTCAATTAATTGTATGATAGGCTTTAACTAAGCATTACATTCGCAGATGCTACTCTATGCTTCTGATTTTCTATTTAGTTGACTTTGTAAATTTGTTGCAATGACTTCTATACATGAGGTTTTCAATTTGCTTGGGCTATCCGATCTAAATTATCTTGGAGCAAATGGGTGTTACTGGGAACTACTTTGATAAGTAAAAATACTCTTGAGCAGAATATCAAAAAGATGCATCAAATATTGAAACTCTTGAATATCAATAACAACTCAAACTGCTTTCTTGATATACCAGCATTACCAAATTTGATAATAGAATAACTCTAAAACGGAATATTAGTGCAGAAATTCTGTCTTAACTCTTAAGTGATCGTCTGGATTTGGGAAAAGTCTTTGAAGACAGTTTTTCCTTTCGACAGATGTTTCAGGATCTATATGTAGAGGCTTCCTCAATTCATCTTCACCAAGCCATGTATCACTATAACTAATAAGAACAAACAATTATATTCGTTTAAAAGAATAATGAAAGTGAATTAGATAGTTTTATAGTTATGTACTTATGTATTACATGGGATATAAAGAATGAGCCAAACAATGAAGGTGTATTATATAAAGACTAGAGATTATAGACTACAAAATGAGGTATAGACCACAGAGTATAGAGAAGGCTTAAATTTGAGTTTGATCTGAGTCTGTAGATTGAATGATTCTAAATTTGTATTTTCAAATAATTAGTATTATGGTCCCTATTTTTTGCCAAATTATTTTTCCTAAATTAAACTCACTTCCACATCTCAAAAAGATAACCTTCACTATCAAATAATTGATTTGGGTACGTATTTCAATTTAGGCTTCCTAAATTTATGATTAGGAGAATTATTGTTGATTTACCTTGCTAGCTCTCTCCCTCTTATCAAGCAATTTCTTATGACTCAGCAATGTCCATCACAATCACAGGTAAATTCATTTCTTTTCTTCCTCCATTTTTTCTCCACCAGAGCTCTTGTTGAGATCCACACTACTACGTTTTGTTGATATTATATGTGATTAAATTTCTCTTGATAAGTTAAAATATGAAATGTATTTTCGCTTTATGACAATTTTTCCCACTAGACATTGGCACCATGGGTTCCTTATAGAATGCCAATGGGAATATGAAGACACAGTAGCAATTAAGGAACAATCATTAAAGTCTCTTTTTAGTGTTCTCTAAGGGATAATTATGTTATAGCTTTCAATTTTCATGTACTATGTACTAATTATTAGAAGGGTTAATTTCACAAAAGGTCCCTAACCTTTGGGTTTATAATCAGATAATCCCCAACCTTTTTTTGGCTCTTCTGGTCCCCAACCTTTCATAAATGCGCACAATAGGTCTCTCTTGTCATTACCCTCTCAACTTTTTATATAAAATAACGATTATACCCTTTAGCCTTTTAATTTTAAAAACAAAACTTTTAAAAATATTTAAAAAATTAAAAAAAGAAACACCCATCCCACCCCTTCCCCTCCCAAGAGGGTTGTTGGAAACGGCTGCCGGAGCCATTTTCAGCGGCCAAAAAGCTGCTGAAAACGGAAACAAACTACTGATGTTTCCGACAACATATATGGGGGGCTTGGATTCCCCCATTTTAGCTGCCGGAAATGGCAGCATTTTTGCTCCATGTTAATTATCTTTCAAAGAGTAGAGTTATTATCTTCTGTAGATTTCTTGTTCGACCGGCGATATTAGTGTTTCTAATAGTATCATGCTATCAAATTGAACTCTAGTACATACGTATACTGAATTTGTAGAATTTTGATCCACTTCCAATTATGAAAAATATTAGATGATTTTGTGATCTTGATATTACTTGTTTTATGTGGAGAAAGTGAGATTTCAAAAGAGAGTTATTGCGACTTCTATGATCCCTTTTTCTTTATGTTTTTTTTTCCTTTGTTAACAAGTTTATAAGATTTATTTTGTTGAGATGCAGACTTGAACATACTACGATCTGTGTTGAACGCATTCAAGAATTTTTTTGGAATGAAGATTTTTTCCATTTGAAGAAAAATATATTGCCATGGGTATTTATTTGAATTTTCCTTTGATAGAATTGAAGAGTTTTCTCAACGTACTGTGGTTAACATTAGTTCATTTTTCTTACTCTTAATTAGTAGTTGGTTAGAATATGTAGATTTGTTTATTTTGGTAATAAAATAATAATAAAATTTTTGGCTCTTTTTTTTTCCAATATATTTGCCTGTTTATGTATATTGAAAAAATGATGTTGCACATGAATCTATATGTTTTGCAAATGTTATATTTATAACAGAACGAAAATGTTATTTAAAATATATATTATAATTAAGGAATGCTATGAGCAATAAATGTAAAATAAAAGACAAAAAAAATTATTACCCACACATGAAGATATTATTAGCTATCATATAAATATGGTTTTACCCGTACATGATCTTAGTTTACCCACGTATAATTTTAATTTTAACCCACACATAATAAATTACATGTGACATGTCATGTGTGATGGCACGTCATCGCCAACTTGGCTACCACATCATCATCCATGTCATGACAAATCGGATGCCACATCATTACCCACATCATTGTCCACGTCGTCATTACATGCGAGCAAGTCACATTGCCCACATATGATATAATATTTACTTACACTTATGCGTGTAAATAAAACTATAAGATTTACCTACACATAAACCTATGCGTGGGTAAAAACTTTTCTTTATGGATTGATAGCCACACTTGTTAACACTTACATTATGTGTGGGTAAAAACTTTTATTCACACATAATTATATCTTTACCCACACTTGTATGTGTGGGTAAAACCCTTGTTTTCTTGTAGTGTTTTAGCTTGGGATTGTGTTTGCTGAATGAGTATTTCTTGCTGTGAATTAAATTTTTGGAGTGAATTGTTGTGCGTAAGATTTGCCGAGAATTGAGCGTGTTTGCTTAGTACATTCTTACTCTATATATAATGGTGTGAAGTGAATTGAACGTGGGAGATTGAGGGAGTAGTGGAGATGCTACCTGAGGGATTTCAGGTGATGTGGTTAACAAAAAATCTGGGAGTGAGGAATAACAGAAAATCTGAAGGAGAACGTTGGCAACAAATTTGGTTGTGGACAGATTCTTCAATGTGTCTTCAAAGACTGTTGAAGTAGTCCAAGTATTGTTAAGCTATGCTTGACTTCAAATTGGGCCTCAAGCAAAAGTGGGCTCAAATAATTAAAAAGGCTTGGATTATATTGGATTAAAATAGATTAGAACTTGATTTTAAAATTTAGGCTTATAATAAATTAAGTTAGACTTAAATATACGTAAGAGATAACTTGGGCTTCAAAATAACTAAATTGGTCTAGAGATTCTGGGTTTAACATTTATTTATAAGACTTTAGTACTGGGCCAAGCTAAAGAAATTTCTTGAATAACCGATCTAATAATTAATTGGACCCTAATCCAAAACTCCGAAATAAAATTTAATTAATCATAAACTCACGTTTTCTTTTAAAATAAAATAGATGAGTGACGTGAATTTCTTTTAAAACTTTTTATCATGACAAACTATGAAATAAGAAAGTAAGGTGGTAGCGACACGCTTAAATGCTACTTTAAAATCTTCTAAAAATAGAAATTTTCAAGTAAGAAAATTTCGGTTGCTACAACTCCTTTCCACTTAATTTAATTTCATCCTCAAAATTTAGCTTACTTGTTTTGTCAAAACCTGAGACTTCTTCATATATCCACTTCTCTTTCCCACATAGCCTCTTCGCTTCTATAGCTACTCCACTGGATCTTAACCAATGGAATCTCACAATTCTTCAACACATGTATTTTTCTGTCAAGTATAGCAATCGGAGCTTCATCGTAAGTCATATCTTCCCGTACCACAACTGACTGAATATTAACAATATGAACTAGGTTGGGAACATACTTCTCAACATGGATACATGGAAAACGTTATACACTGCTGAAAGTTCTGGTGGCAATGCTAAATGGTATATCACATTTCCAGCCCTTTCCAGTATATCGAAAGGCCCAATGTACCTCGGCCTCAACTTCCTTTTCTTTCCGAAACAAAGCATACCCTTCATTGGCACTACTTTGAGAAAAACCTTTTCTCCGACCTTGAAATTCATGTTTTTCCTTTTCTGATTGGCATAGCTTTTTTGTCGATCTTGGGCAATCTTAATCCTTGCCCTGATCTTTTCAATAGCCTGAACTGTCTTTTTGATTAACTTAGGCCTTAACATCTTTTTCTCACCAACTTCGTTCCAATAAATTGGTGAACGACATCGTTGGCCATATAGAGCTTCGTATGGGGCCATGCCGATGGTTGCCTTGAAGTTATTGCTGTAGACAAACTCGATCAATGACAAATGAGTTTGCCAACCACCACCTAGATCCATAAACATGCCCTCAGCATGTTCTCCAAATTTGATTGTTCTAGACGAGAATAGTGCTTCAATCAACAACTCACCAAATTAGTGTTTCAATTGAAAAAGACTAATTTGATTCACATAAAAACAACTATGATGTGTTGTTGTGATTTGATTGCTCTAGTGAGTTTTTGTGTTATTGTGACTCGGTTGTTCCACCCAGTTGTTGTTTTATTGCGACTCAGTGTTGTGATGAGTTGTTTTTGTTGTGACTCAGTATTTTGGTGAGTTGTTTTGATGTGAGGTGGTGTTTTGGCGATTTGTTTTGATGTGACTCAGTGTTTTAACGAGTTGTTATTGTGACTAGGTTTTTTTGAGTTATTTTTATTGTGACTCAGTGTTTTGGGGAGTTATTTTTTATGTGATTCAGTGTTTTGATGAGTTGTTTTTTATGTGACTTGGTGTTTTTGTGAATTGTGATTACTGTGTTTTAATATTGTGATATCACAATGTAAAAACACTTGAAACACTTGACTTTTCAAAAAAAAAACCTTTATATACTTAATTTTAAAAAGTGTGTAAAAAACCTTTCTATTTTTCAAGTTATCTCCAAAAAAGGTGGCAAATATTAGTGGGCAAAAATCAAACCCTACAGACAAAATACTACATAGCATCATACCCAACAAAGTCCCTCTCCTGCTAATACCTAGCAAGGGCCCAAAACAATGCCATACAAAATGAAATTCAGCCTTTTATTTTTCAATCTGGTAACGGCTCAAAACATACCGAACACATCATAAAATTCAGCTCTTTAATTTTAAGCCCAGCAACGGCCCTCTGCAAACCCTAGTCATGTCTCTAAAAGTAGAAATTCTGAACCCTAATTCACAAATCCTCTAACTCGAACCCTAATCCCAACTACTGCGGCGGCGGCCAACTTTCTGATACTCTTTCCCGGCCGTCCGTTCTAAGCATTCCAGTCGCATAGCCATTGACAAAATCTCACCATCATTACATCTATGAAATCCGAGTACAAACCAAACCGTGAAGCAGTCATGAATCCAACCTCATTTGGATTCGCGGACACTGAATCTAATAGGCCAAAAGTATGCATATCCGATAAATCTGATCTGGAAAAATGCTATGGAAATAAAGCTACATCTCATTCGTTTACCTGTTTGACCAATTATTTGAAATTATTTTAATTTATTTTCTTCTCAGTCGCAGTACGCTAGTTCGAAGATCTAGTTCCCTAAAATTAGAGTCGCGTATTTGGTGCTTTATGTTGAATGATGACAAATCAAGTCGTTCAACCGCATATGACACAAAGATAAGTTTATACTCTGTCAATCCACTTTTCTTCCGACCTTTTTTTTTTTTCCTTTTGCGTTGATTCATAAAACTCTAGAACCAGTAGTGTTTTTCTTTAGATTTATGTTACCAATTATGTAGCTATTTTCTGCTTTTGTTGATGTGTTGTTCTTACGTTTCTATTTCTAGAGTCTGTTTTGATTTTGGGCCGGGCTATTATGGCTTGTATTGGCTGAGATCCTATTTTTGGATCTCATTTGATCCGAGCCCTCCTGTGATCTGGTTTATGCTTCCATGTATATGGAAGCTGTGTTTTGTTATGGACCCATTATCTGTGGGTCGGGTCTGATTTTCTTCTTTTGCTATGTATTGGATCCATTGTCCTTGGGTTGAGTCATGTTATCGCTTCTATTTCAATGAAATCTTCTTTGTTCAAAAAAAAAAAAAAAATTAGTTTTAGAATTGCATCTTTTTATCGGTTTTATGTTTCCAGTCGTTATCGAAATTGCTTCTATATTTTGTGTAGGGAATTATTCTTCGTAGAAAATAACTATCAAATTTGAATGTATTTTCTGAATTGCTTCTCTGTTTTGCATATATTTTCTGTTCTTTGGTATTCCATTTAAGAATGGATTAAGGTATATAAAAGACATTAAGAACTAACCTCTAAAAGAAGAACTTTCAAGGCCAACCTTTTGACTGCGTTAGCAAGACAAGCACTTTCAATTCGTTTCTTTGGAATGCCCGTTATTAACTTCTTTTTTTTTTTTTAATTATTGTCTTGGTTCTAAATTATTAGTTATTAGTGGTGTGTCTGGAAAATATATTACACTGAAGTTGGGTGTGTTAAATAAGATAAATAAGCTAAAACATTGTTTATTAGATAAATAAGTTTTTTTCCCAGATTATAGTGCTTCCTTAAATTGGAATTTGTTTACAATTTCTTTGTCATTTTCTTTTGGATTAATTCATGATGTTGACTCATTTGTCTACACTCTCTTTAGTATTTACCGTAGACCATTTAATGGTAAGTAAATGTACTATAAGTAAACAGTAGTTATCAAAGAAACTCTTTTTTTTTTTTTTTTTTATTACATCCTCAATGACTTCTTCTCAACTTTGTTTGCCTAATTTTTTTTTGTCTCTCCAGTTGCCTAATCAAAGGAGTTGCCTAATTTTGTCTATCAACTTTGTTTACATGGTTTCACAATCCAGCTGATTTTTTTTTTCTTTTTTCTGATCGGTTAGAGTAGGCCAGAAATCTAAGCAGATCTTCTGTCTACTTTGTTTACAGGCTTTATGATTGTCGCAAAACAGTGTTAATTTTTTCCCCCGGTTCTAGTATGCTTAAAATCAAAGCAGTTGCATAAGTTTTGACTGCTCCTCTGTATATCTACTTCGTCTAAATGTGTGACCAAGTAGTTGAAATTTTTTTAAAATTTTTTCTCAGTTCCGGTTGGCAGAAAATCAAAGTAGTTGCCTAATTTTTTATTTTTTCCTCTGTCTATTTGCTGTGTTTAAATGTTTGACCAGTTAGTTGAAATTCTTTCAATTTTTTTCTTGGTTCCAGTGTGCTCAAGACCATAGCAGTTGCCCAATTTCCAAAATGCCTGTTAAAAGTTTTGCAATGGATATTGGTACAACTGCAGAAAGCCAGATACGCTTTTGTAATGGGAAGAGTCACTATGTGTAAAACTGCATTTTATTTTTTTCATGCCCTTAGTGTTTTAGTAGTGTATAGGTTTGCCCATTGTAATATCCGAACCAATAAAAATGTGTCATAAAGTTTTGCGATGTCTATTTTAATGCTTGTTTTGGATGGTCCGGATATAAATTTTGTAAAACTAAATGATGTATTACGGAGCAAAGCATGTGAATATGGCAGCTTAGACAAGTAATTCACTTCTGAAAATGTTTTTCCAATTTAATTTTTTTTTTTTAACGTTGTGTGCTAAGCAGTTTTATAAGATATGACAATGATTATTTGTCCATTTTAGCAGAAAATTTTCAGAACCCACATGGCCACATTTCCTGTTTACTTTACATGGGGGCTGTTGACCAAATCCCGGTGAGACACAAAGTTTAAAATATATATATATATTTTTTGATAAACATGTTAATTTGCATATTTCTGTATTATGAATATTGCCCATTAGTTTATTATGAATCTTGGTTTTGAAGTTCGTATCTGAATAGTTGGAATGCATTGTTAAAATTCTTAAATATTTATAATAAGTTAAACATTCCTAAAAATTTCTAATAAGCTAGGTAAACATAACATTTCTAATAAGTTAGAAAAACATCCTTAATTAGTAGGTTAGTTAAACAGTATTAAGTTAGTTGAATTAAATCAAATTACATATTAAAAAGCAATTAGTCAAATTAGGATAAAGTTAGATTTGAAGAAAAGCAAATTAAAATAACCTTGTGTTGAATATTGTTATGTTGCAGGAGGAAATTAAACGCGCATTACAAAAATAATAAAAAAGTTAATATATTTCTAATAAGCATGTGCTAAAAGCCAACCCTATCGATAATAGTGTTAATAAGTAGTGTTAATGACTTAGTTCCAAATTAGTTAAAACTTATAAATAATTACAAGCTCTCCACTAGTAATCTTCTGTTTTTAAACAATCTTACAATTTACATTCTTAAACTGACTCTTAAACATTCAAAAGCTAATTCTTGAAAATATTCTTAAAAGTACACTGCCGTTTTCTGATAAACACGTTAATTTTGCATATTTGTCTATTATGAATATCGCACATTAGTGTATTATGAATCACGGTTATGTAGTTAGTATCTGAATAGTTGGTAATGCATAGTTAAAATACTTAAATATTTCTAATAAGTTAAACATTCTTAAAAATTTCTAATAAGTTAGACAAACATTCTTAAACATTTCTAATAAGTTAGTTAAACATCCTTAATCAGTTTGTTAACTAAACATTATTAAGTTAGCTGTATTTAATCAAGTTACATGTGAAAAAGCAATCATCAAATTAGGATAAAGTTAGATTTAAATAAAACAAATTAAAATAACCTTGTGTTGAGTAGTTATGCTGGAGGAGGAAATTAAACATGCATTACAAAAATAATAAAAAAGTGAATATTTCTAAAAAGCATGCCCTGAAAGCCAACCCATGTAGATAATAGTGTTAATAAGTTGTGTTAATAACATACTTCCAAATTGGTTAAACATTCTTAAATATTTATAAGTTCTGCACTACTTAACTTTTTTTTTTTTTAAACATTCTTACAATTTAGGTTTTTAAACTGATTCTTAGACATTCATAAACTAATTCTAAAATATTCTTAAAATTACACTGCTGTTTTTCTGCACTTCTAATTGTAATAGAAGTTTATTTTTGACAACTAAGTTATGTATTAATAATACAACACTAAGTACTGATAATAACTTAATTACTTTAATTCCACCAGAGCAATGACTAATAGATGCACAAAGTATGTTAGTTGAGTAGATAATACCTGGAGATGAAAAAGGAGACACAGACTGCCTGCTATCTTGGCCTATAATAATATAGAGTCTTAGTCGAATGACTTGAAATTATAAAAGGAAATCTGGAGTATAGTACTTACATAATAAAAAGACATTAGGAGATACAATTTAGTAACCTAGAGTTTGTCTTTCTAGATTAGAAACAAATGAGATATTTCTCTTCATTATAGACTACAACTGTGCAGTAGACGGCAAATAATTGATTGTCTTGTTGCTCAAGACATGTTCCCCAAAGTTCAGCCTCTGTATATTAGTCATTTCCTTCAATGCTGGTTCTCTCGGTCCAGTCACATCATGCACTTTACAAACCAATCAACAACAAAAAAATAAAAAAACACATTAATAGGTAGCATCTAAATTATTTAATTGAAAAGAATTAAGTAAACTAACTTGGTGTACAAAATTAGCTTTCATGTTTCTTACAATTTGTTATATCACTCAGTGGCACTGCTGAGTTTTCATTTTGAAATGTTGTAATTTGGGTTGCTTGTCTTACATGAAGCCCCTCTATGATTTGCAGGTTTCCTGCAAAAACACAGTTAGGTGATGGGTTTCCATGGTCAGTAAGACAATGGAGATCAGGTATTTTATGTCCACTTAAGAAATTTTGGTTACTAACAAAAAGGGTAGCTAAGATGGAATGCTTTAGCTTCCACACCTTATGTGCAGTGTTTTCATCTGAATAGATTGTTTAGATGAAAAACACTTGTATCAACAGGTGATAAAAATGGCAAAACAAATAAATAGCAAAAAAAAAAAAAAAAAGGAGGAAGAATAAACCTGTCCAGATATGCTGATTGTTTTGCCTGTTGGCAGTATTTGTATATGCTGATTCCAGATATGATTAATCCTTTTTCTTGATAAATCTGTCGGGATGGGATGGGTTTAAATAGGGAGTCGTGCGGTATGTTTAAAGAAATGAAAAAATGCCTTTATTGTTTTCAAAGATTGGCTGAGAGGGCAAAAAAAAGACAGTAGTAGTTGAGATCTTCTCGATTAATGTAGAAATAGGACAAATTTTTTTAGGAAATCAAGCATGCAAATTGTTTTTGCGGATAAGTAAACAATGTGATTGGTTGTACAGCCTTGAGCCTTTTTCTCATAACCCATGTACTTAGAAATTATCATTTAATTTAAATTAGTTTACCTAATAGTTACTAATTCTTCTTAAAATTACCTATAATAATGTGATTAATCTGATTAATTTAAAAATTAAGAGATTATTTTTAATTGTCAGTGATTCAATGAGTCTAATTATATAATATTTATTAGTTTATCAGTAATTTAAACTTAATAATTGTCAGAAATTTAGTTAGTCTAATTATTTAATATATATTAGTTTATCAGTAATTGAGTATTACCTATTAATTTATTTATTAATCTTTTATTTTATATACTAAGGTTTACCTCAATAAACTAATGTTACTTATTAATTTATCAATTGAAAATGAAATAGTTTAATACTTGTTACCAATTCTTCTTAAAATTATCTGTAATAATATGACGAATCTAATTAATTTAAAAATTAACAGTTTGTTTAATTGTCAGTAATTTAGTAAGTGTAATTATTTAATATTTATTATTTTATCGTTAGTTTAATCTTATTAGATTTATTTTCACTAATTCAATAAGATTATGTTTAATCTTATTAGTTTATAAGTCTGTCCTGAGTTCGAACTACTACTGCCCCCTGTGATAAGTCTGTTCGATATTATTATTAATGTTCAAATATTAACAGAACTATTATTAATAAGTGATAATTAAGTTGATTATTTAATAAAAGAACACTAAGTACTGTAAGTAACTTATTTGCCCCCATCCCAAATTACTGAGTTCTTTGAAGTTGAAACAACTATGTTGGAATACAGTGCTAATACGTAGTGTTGATTACTTATCAGTAAGTTAATCTTATTAGTTTATGAGTCTGTAATTTAATAGATTATGTTTATTAGTTATCGGTAACTTAATCTTAATAACTATGTATAATTTAGTAAGTCTAATTATTTAATATATATTAGTTTATCAGTAATTGATTATTACCTATTAATTTATTTACTAATCTTTTATTTTAGTAAACTAAGGTTTATCTCAATAAAATAATGTTACTTATTAATTTATCAACTGAAATTGACACAGTTTAATAACAGTTAATAATTCTTCTTACAATTTTCTGTAATAATGAGATGAATCTAATTAATTTAAAAATTAACAAATTTTGTTTAATTGTCAATAATTCAATAAGCGTAATTATTTAATATTTATTAGTTTATCAGTAATTTAATCTTATTAGCTTAATTTTCAGTAATTCCGTAAGATTATGTTTAATCTTATTAGATTATAAGTTTGTTCGATATTATTATTAATGTTCGAATATTAACATAAGTATTATCAATAAGTGATAATTAAGTTTATAAGTACTGTAAGTAACTTATTTGCCTCCCATCCCACATTACTAAGTTCTTTGAAGTTGGAATGTAGTGCTAATAGGTAGTGTTGATTACTTATTAGCAATTTAATCATATTAATTTAATTTTCAGTAATTTAATAAGCTTATGTTTAATCTTATTAGTTTATGAGTCTGTTCGATATTATTATTGACGTTCCAATATTAACAGAACTATCATTAATAAGTGATAATTAAGTTTACTATTTGATAAGAAAGCACTGAGTACTGTAATTAACTTATTTGCCCCATCCCAAATTACTAAGTTCTTTGAAGTTGAAAACAACTAAGTGGGAATATAGTGCTAATAGGTAGTGTTGATTACTTATCAACAATTTAATCTTTTTAGTTTAATTTTCAGTAATTTAATAAGTGATATTTAACTTTATTATTTGATAATAGAGCACTAAATACTTATTTGCCCCATATCAAATTACTAAGTTCTTTGAAGTAGGAAACAACTAAATCGGAATGTAATGGTAATTGGTAGTGTTGATTACTTTGTTAATTACTTAATATATTAGTTTCACAATTAATACTGTAGTTACCAGGCTGTAAAAATCAATGAAAGTTGAAGGTCAATAAAGGTCAACAAGCACAGGGTCTTGGAAGCAGGCCTCGAGTGCCTCACATAATCCAACGACCTGACGATCTAACGACCAGAGAACCTGGAGACTTGATTCTGCGACCAGGAAGCGATCATCTTCTCTAGCGCTCCTATGGTTCAGGGCGCCTAGGTGCTCATGTGGCGACACGAACTAGCGCTGTGACCAAACGAGATGGCAGGCTGAGTAGCAACATGAGAACCCACGTGGGAAATCTTATCACTTATGGCAGATAGGACGTTATCATTAAATGCGAAGCAATGGTCACTTGCTCCATGTAACTCAGAAAAGTAGAAGATTAATCTCAGCTAATTTGACATATATGTCGTCCCTGTGGGTCCAGTATTAAATGCATGTAATCATTATCCCCATGCAAATAAGCAAATATATACTATAAATAGAGGCATGCAAAAGTGGAAAGGGGCGGGACAAACTTCATCACTTTTGTCTTTACACATTTATAGTCTTTCATTTATTTTCAAAAGTTACAAACATTCCTTGCCTTAATTTGCATTTATTGTTCATTTTGATTCGAACACAAGTTTCCGCAAATACAAATATTGTTTGTTGAATCGAAGGACAAATTTGGGATTACCAAATTGGCGCCGTTTGTGGAAAATATTTACAGAAAGCTGTGTAAGGCAAACTTCCTGTGAAATTTAACTTCCGACAAAAGGAAATGAGTGGAAGACATTCCGAAAGTCAAAAGACAAGAACTATGATGTCGGACTACCCCGGGTTCAGGAAAAACTGAGCCTCTGCAAGTGCCGGTCCCTTGAGACCAATAGCTGCAATAGAGACCGAAACGCTTTGACAGCAGGTGAAAGCCCTCACCGAGGAAGTCCGGCGTCTAAAATAACATAACCTACCAGCTTCTCAACAGCACACAATAGGGTCCTCCTATCGTGGCAACTCTTCTTGGTGCGCTGAAAACGTCAAAGATCTCTAACGAGGGCTAACCCTCAATGGGAACATGTCAGAAGAAGGCTAAGTTTCACTTCGACCCAAAACACCAAACAACCAGCCCCCAACGCGAGTTGCACCGCCCCCTGCAAGAAATACAGCTGGGAGCAGTGTGTTTACCAGGTTAGGACCTCGTTCGCAGTAAGGGCCCAGACGTCCAAGGTCGTCAGAACCTGTGCGACCGGGCGAACGAAGACAAAGGAGAAGTCCTACGCCTACTAATCTTGACAGCTACGCTTCCAACTCTCATCCAGAGACGCTGCCAAGTCAACGACCAGCCCCTAGTAGATCCACAAGCTGGACGAGCTGAGGAAAAGATTAAGCGAACTCGAGCAAAAATAGTCAAAAGGGAACCGCTTTAATAAACCGCTCAACGGATGTTTGGACCGCTTTAATAAACCGGTCATGATTATAGAAAAGGTGTCGGATGAATCACTTCTGATTGCGGTCAAGTCAGATCTCTACAAAGGCACTCGCTTTTGGTAGGCCATGCACGAAGATCCCCTGAGTACCCACAAAGAGCTTCTGAGGTGGGCGGAGAAGTACATCAGTGCAGAGGAAGCCATTGAAGGAACTGTGCAGGCCGAGATAATCCCAAAGGATGAAAGGAAGGACCACAAGGCAAAAAAAGACCCGCGACGAGATGAGAAATCATCTAGCTCGTTGAAGCCTTTCATTAAACTCAATGCCTCAGTTAAACACATCTTCAGCATCTTACAAAATGATTCAATTCTGCCTAAGGCAAGGCCCTTGAGGAAGTCGGTGAAAGACGCTGACCAGGCCAGATACGGCAAGTATCATTAGAGTGTGGGTCACAACACGGACGAATGCAGACACCTCAAACAAGAGATCGAGAAGCTAATCGAATGTAGATACCTAAGCGAATACATGGCCACTCAACAAGGGTAGGACCGACAGGCTTACGGCATAGAGGGTTCCAAGAGACAGAGGCGCACAGCGCAACCCCAGGTCTCTTGAACCAGCTCGTTCTATTTCTACAACGAGGAGGCTTACAGCATGTACCCTTACGCGGATACCCTGGTCATCACTATGCCGGTCTTAGGCGTGAAAATCCACAAGACCTTGTCGAAACGGCAGCACCGTGAACATCATTTATTGGCGGACTTTCCAACAAATGAAAATAGATCCCAAGAGCTTAAGGCCATAATGAACCAGACTCCAGGGTTTTCTTAGAGACTGTGGAAACAAAGAGTCAGATCAAACTCGTGAATTAGGGGACGAGCCCTGCAAAAAGAGGATAATGGCAGACTTCATTATAGTAGACGTGTCCTTAAACCACAACGCCATTCTAGGTCGCCCCATTCTCTACGAACTCAGGGCCGCGACCTCCATTTACCACTATGTCATGAAGTTCCCAACCTATTACGGAATGGCTATAGTGCGCGGCGACCATCGGGCATCAAGGGAATGCAACCTCAATTAGGCGAAAGAAACAACCACCTTGACAGAGCTTCGCACAATCACCCCTAACCCAACGGGCTAGAGAATCAGCCACTCTTAAACTCCACACCAAAGTGTCAGCACGTGAAGTACAGAAGCAAGGTCGGATCTTCATCCAATCCTTGAGGAGAACATGCCACCACCCGGTTGTGGAGGTCAGCTCAAGAACAAAAAGCAAAGGGGTAAAAGTTGGGTATCAATTCTACACTTTGCGCCTTTTCAAATCTTTTGTATACTAACTGTCAGGTCATGGCTAAAAAAGGAAGACGCTTGTATGTGTCAGCTATAATTTTATGACCCAACAGTTAATTCGAAAGACGAACGTTTATTCTGATGCAACATCCCCCTCCCAAGGCAAACGCAAGGCAAAATTCGAGCTCACCGACTAGAATAAGCTTTTGGTCAGTGCCCAAATATACAGGTCCGCGCTCTAAGTTAGAACAAGCTTCTAACTAGCGACCTCACACTTGACCATAACTAGAACAAGCTTTTAGTCTACGTTCAATTCGAAGAATTCACGCTCAATGACTAGAACAAGCTTTTAGTCAGCGCCCAAGTATACAAGTCCGCGCTCTAAATTAGAATAAACTAGCGACCTCACACTTAATCACTACTAAAACGCGCTTTTAGTTGGAGATATATACCTGGTCCGGCGCCCTGGGTCCAGAACGGTGATTGGCTCAACAACCCAACATTCAAAAGCAAATTGCCAGAGCCTACAGTTCGAACGATTAGAGCTCAGCCTAGCCTGACACGTCTGCTAAAGCCCTCAATCAACGGCTGCGTCTTATGAGGGACAGACAGAATTCTCGCAAAAGTGCCCTTACGCTTGAGACAAGATATATTTAAATTCTGAAAAGAGCGGGCCTAAATAGAGACATTCTCCACTAAGTAAGAACGACATTACAGTATGTTGTTTTGACAAATATGCAAACGCTCTTCCGATCTGAAGAAATAATTCCCATTATATTTATTGGTGATTACAAAAAGGAGAATAAAAGCTCCAGTACAAGAGATTCTTAAGCTTAACCTTCGGAGGATGAGGCCAAGTTCTCCCAAGCAGGAATGGCAGACGTAGCCCCCTCAATGGAATTAGGATCTTCAACACGCTCCCTGTCAGTGGTTTCTTTTTCAGGACCCGGCAGCTCGGCGTGGACAAGAGCTTCTGAGATGATTTCGACCTCCTCGTCTTCGTCATTAGAGCTCACATAGCCACACTCGTCTTTCAGCTTGGCGACTTGCTCTTCGAGGAATCTCAGATCACACCCCAGACGCTCCCTCATGGCCTCGCCCAAGATTTCCTTTGTTGTTTTGTAATAAAGACTGGCATTGGCACTCTTGAACTTCTCAGAGGCCTTATATTTAGCTGCCGTCTCCTGGTACGCGGCGAGCTTGCTAGCAGCGGCTCTTTTTTCAGCCTCTGAAGACCTGCTCATAGTTCGATCTCTCTATCACAAGCTGGGTCACCAAGTTGTCAAACTTTTTCTTTCAAGCCTCTAGTTCAGTACGCAAATAGGCCGACTCTCCCCGGGCCACGTGCAGCTTCTGCTCCTTATCCCTAAGGGCTAACTCTGCGTCCTCCTTTGCCTTGTTGGCTTCGGCCACCTGGCCGGAGAGTTTCCTCGGGGAGAATAGGAAACTGAGTTTAGGCGGGAAAACTGGGATGGGTCCGACTGAAACTTTTCTGCTTTAGTATTGTATTGTATATAGATTTTATTCAACTTAGTGACAGCACACAGACTATCACAATATCTGATGTTCTATTTCTAGTTTTAAACAAGTTAAAAGCTAATATGTCATAATCATTAAAAATGATAGATGTATAAACATATCGTGCTTGAGGAAAAACTAGAGACATCCAAATGATCAAAATACTTTCGAATTAAAAGAAAATGGCAATTAGCGCATTCGTTCATTCTCTCCTCGAATCAAAAGAGATCTTCTCCCTGGGCTTCCCTGCCATAGCAGCAGCAGCTGCAGCTGTCGTTCAATAGCCTGTTCGTCAAGTGGCCAGCGTTCTAGATTTCTAGTTGTCTCCTGGTGTTATTTCAAATCATTCAAGACCTATTTACACGTACATCACAGAGATAGAAATTAGCAATTGACTATGCAAAAATTCTTAGTTTTTAGTAGAACCTATATGGAAATTGATGATGATTAATACATGTATATACAACTTCGGATGTGGATTGCCCAATTCCCTGGCCACTGGATTTTAGTCAACCTTCGCCAGATGTGGTATGTAATTCTAAAGGATGTGAGTTGCAACCTTGTCCGTCAAGTGTTGGATTCTCGCCACTTCCTTTGCAGCAAGGTCCCCATTGTCGGCAAAAATTTTAGTTAACGGAAGGAAAGTGTTTTGGGTCTGGGTATGGGACAGATGGGTTTCTAAATTCAATAAGGGAGGGCTTCTGTCTTCTATTGCTTTTGTGAAATTTTGAGGGAGGAAATGGGCTATTTTGGTGGGGGTGGGTGTGTGGTGGGATCTAGCAAAATCTCGTGAGATAGTCTTTAGTAATATCTCACAGTACACCTATCATCACTTCATAATCATAGTATAGAAATAAGGAAGTTTCTTGAGTTTGATATTGTGTCTTGTGACAAACACCATTCCAGACAGGTGAAATAGTAACACAAATGTAACATCTTTATTTTTTATATGTGACTCTTTACGTGTAACTTTAAAATAAAAATAGTTGCATCAAATGTGTTTTTTTTTTTTAAATTTATATGTGTGACTTTTTTAATTTAAATTTTTAATAAACGTGACCTTTTAATTTTTATCCGACTTTTCTATGGTAACATAAGTGTGGCATTTTTAATTTTTATATGTAACTTTTTAAATAGTAACACTAACGTAACTTTTAAATTTTTTATATGTGACTTTTTTCTGTGTAAGCTTTCAATAAAATAGTTACACAAAATGAGATTTTCTGTATTTTTATGTAACCTTTTAAGTAATTAAAAGTGACTTTTTTAGACAAATGTAATTTTTAATTTTTATATGTGGCATTCTTATGTATGACTGCTAAAACATTTGGTTATGCAAATGTAACCTTCTAAATTTTATATATGTGATTTTCTTATTACAATAGATTTTTTTCAGCCGTTTGTTGCACGGGTAGAGTTATAGTGTACATTTATATCAAAATTGACTTGTAAGTGTGACATTATATTATAAATAAAGTAAAATATATCAGTTGCATTATATAAAATTATGAATTGATATGAAAATTACAATTCGCCTAAGATATTTATAGTAAAACGTCTGAGTTCAAACTTATGGTCACCTCCAAATACGTTGCGCAAGTTTACAAGTCTAATTTATATAAAGTTGTAATAATAAACAGTCAAATAATTAGATATAACAATTTAACCCATCAACCCATTAAACCCGTAGAGACTTGCCCATAATACGATTGACCTGCTACGCGTAATTAGGGCAAAAGGACGGGTATGGGGGCAACATTGTCTGCCCTATTATAGGTCCAGGGTGGGTGCAGGTCAGGTTGGACCCGCCTCACATACCCATGACCCACCAAGCATTTCTTTTTTTTTTTAATTTTAATAAATTTAATTCTAAAAATGTATAGAAATTATTAAAGATGGTAATTTGACCGATCGACCTATAAATCTGTGGCAATTTATTTTTACCTTTTATTATATTATTTTTTTAAAGGATTTTTCTATCGAATTGAAAGAATCATGTTATTATATTAGTTAATGTTAGGAGCTTTAAATTTCTAAATAAACATTTTATTTTATTTTACGTTTATCAATTAATAATGTGTTGCACATAACATTAATTGAAAGGGGAAAACATTCATGAGTTTTTTGTGGGTCACGGTAGCGTCCCATCCCGCCCCATCACTCGACTTGTCTTGACCCGCCTTATGAATTTTTATGTTTAAGGTGGGTTTGTGGGTGACTCGTGGAGTGGGTCTAGGTTATAACAAACCCGCACCATTACCATCCTTATAAATAATCATATCACAGTTAACTATTGTAACTATGAGTTTAGCCTCTCACTTGTATATTGTATGGGAAAACTGATTTTCAAAAAAGGTCAATGGCAATGAATAGTAAAATATTGGACAAAGACGTGTTGTCGGATTTGGATAACAAAAAGAATAAATATACAGTTTTGATTTAGTATTTGACGTGTTAAATTAATATTTTATTAATACTATATTAATAGTTACTTATGTACTTGATTATTGTTTTATTACATTTTATTTTTAAATCATCTAACTTATTTCGTATTATTAAACAGTCTAATAATATGTATCAGGCATGTATATCGGTAACGAATAATAAAAAATTATGAAAACTCGTAATTATATATAAATGTTAAAATAAATAGAAATGAGCAAATTAAAATATAAAAGGAATATAAAAAACTAATAAATTAATATAAATTATTGAAAACTTATGATGAATATCTAAATAATAAAAGTTTAAATTTTAAAACTTAAAATTAAGGTTTATAAGTTTTTCAAATTTTTTTTTTTTAATTTCATTTTAATGTAGGTGTTTCCCTTTTTGCATTATCTAAATTAGTGAGCTAACTTTGCGTTGACAAAACTTTTATATTGACAAAGCTACGCTAATTCTAAATTGTTTTATATTCGGAAGATTTTCATTAAGAATCCCAATTATTGAGATTAATAGTGGTTTGGTTTTAATTTTTTTAACAAAAATGGTTTTTTTATTTATGGATATAAAGTTTTATCCATGGCAAGCAGCAACGTAAAATTTCTTTAGATAATAATTTAAAAATGTTTATCCAATTGGAACAATAGTAAACAACAACACTTAAAATGTAAACGTAAATTGTCATAATTTTGAGAAAATTTAATTCAAATTTATGATTTCCCTGCAATCTATGACATATAATAATAATAATATATATATATATATATAATGAGTAAGGTGGTGTATATTTTTTTCCCGCATTTTGTCTGGCTTCTTAATATATTTGGTGATGTCATTTATGACATTACCTTCTATTTATTTATTTATTTATTCATTTATTTATTTTGCTGGATAATTTTGAGATAAGTAGTTTTATACGGAATGCTTACCTTATCCGTGATTTTTACTGTCAATTTAATTTCAATTTTGACAATTTGATTGAGTTAGTTTTTTTTAATTGAGCATTAGTTTTTTTTAATTGAGCATCATCACTTTAGTGCTGTCTCATAATGCAAAATCTTACTCGACTTAATTACAGGATGTTTCGTAATTGATAATTTCACTTGGATGGGATTTTTTATTTTTTCTTGGGTACACACTTGGACTTAATTTTGAAGCTTCGCACGTATTTGTTTTGTTTCAAAAAAAATGGTAATATTTATTATTCGAAATTATGGGTGAGAAAATTGTAATTGAGAATCCAAATCTAATTAAAAACTCTTGCATTATATATTATTATATTATTATTATATGATATGATATAATATGATGATAAGATGACATATGATAAGATGTGATGTGATGAGATGTGATTATTAAATGTGACTTTTCAATCGCATGAAATGTAATTTCTTTTATATGTGACTCTAGTAATAATCCAAATAAATAAAAAATTACGTAAAAAAGAACAAATTCAAACAAAAATAAGAAAAATGAAAATGAAATTAAGAATCAAATTGTCAAGCAAAACGGCAGTGAAGTAAGTGGGCCGAGTATTTGGTTTATTTGCTTGACCGTATTTTTACGTATTGTTTTGGGCCGAGTATTTGCTTAATTTGCATGACCTATTTTTACGTAATGTTTTAAACCAATTTATTTACACCGTGCTTTCTCAAATTTTAAATTGTTCCCATGTTATTATTCTAAAGAACCCAAAATTATATTGCCACTACGGAATCTAATCCTTACAACTACAAAATTTTCATTTATTTAGACACCCCTAAATAAAATTACAATAAAACATTCATTTATTTATTTATTTATTTCAATTCACCCACCACATTCAAAATTCAACCCATTTTCCTTTTTCCTTGTTTCATCATCATCATCATCATCATCATCCTTCTCCCCGTCCTGACGACGTCAGCACTAGCAACTCATCAACCCATCTCTTTTTCCTTATTTCATCATCATCGTCTTCCCCCGTCCTGCTATGCGGACACCAACAATTCATCACTTTTTAACAAGAAAAGGATATGGAATCAAACTCTTAGTATCTTCAAGCTCTCTAATTCTTTTTTATTTTTGTTTCTATTTTTCAAATATACAATATCTGAATTTTAGTGTGAACCGCCTCAAGAAAACCAAATTGATTTCTTTGAAAACTTTTTATGCTTGTGGATGTATTTCATCTCTCACTAGAAAATAAAATCCTCATGAGACAATTAGAATCGTAAAATATGATTAAATAACTTAAATTCCACTAATTAATATCTTTGCCATTGAAATCTTGACCATTATATGTTCCTTTTTTCGATCGTCTCCAGTTATTGATAATTTTTGAAAAAATGAAATTCAAACTGGTTTGGAAGGTAACAATGCAAAATAGAGTTGTGGTATAATTTATATGTTCCGTGTATAAGTTGTGGTATAATTTATACTTTTTTAGTTGCCTGTTTTCATTGGGTGAAGAAATCGTACAAGAAAATGCCAGCACTTTGGAGAAAATTTTGTCCACTTTCCCAGCATCTTGGTGAGTTTGACGGAGAAATATTAATACCACATTGTTGAACAAATGAATGGAAGACGAGAAGGGCAAATGTTTGTGGTATGTAATTTTTTTTTATTATATATTTAGGTCGTGTTTAATTACTATAATTTCTCATGGAAAATGCTAGTTTTCCATTTAAATTTTCACTTTTTTACTGTTTTATTAGTTTTTTTCATTGGAAAATATTTTCTCACTTTTGATCACGTGACCATATTTTTTAGGGAAACAAAGAAAATATTTGTCTTGGGGGACCTAAGTATTTCGTTTTCAAGGGAATTTGGAATTCCATATTTCTTACAATATTGGATTATTTTTTAACTTATAAAATATAAAAAATTGGAAAACAAGCATATGAATAGAGAATTTATCATTTTCTTTTTCTTTTTTCTTTTTTTTAAGGATTTTATGTAACATGTCATTTTTTGCCAATATTAACGAATATAGATTTTATAATCATTTCAAATTTTCTAAGTAATGGATTATTATTGAAACTTTATTTTATCTTTATTTTCATGCATAAATCTCTCATTGAATTTCTTACAATTTCTTGTTTACTATAAGCTTCTATTTGTTAAGTGCATTACTGAAGTAGTTGCTGACCTCAAAATTATTCATTAAATCATAAGTGGTAAACCGTCTGACGTGACTGTAATTGTAACGTCCCCAGTTTTAGGCACTCCCAGACGCTACTAACTTTCTTTTAAGACTTCTTTTATAAGCGCGGAAATTAAAATATTTAAATAAAAAAAGTACTGGAGTTTTTAATTAAGCAAATGGCCGAATAATATTTCAACAATTCCAAATCAAATCATTGTCAATGATTAACAAAATATCCAAACGTCAGAATATCCCGACATTGTCAAAAATTTTCAAATAACAAAACGTTAGCAATTACACATTTATTTTTTTTCAATTGTCATTTCTGGTCGAGTCGCTGTCAATTCCAGGACCTGAAACGTTTTAAATAAAGGGTGAGTGTTTCGACACTCAGTAGATAGGCACACAAACTTTCAAATATTCAATACATATTATGCAGATAATTACATGTACACATACAAATTATACCTATGAGCCCGCCAAATGGCGAGCTGACCCTGGAGTTCTCAATTAAGGTGAGCCAGGCATGTGGGCTATCAATTAAGGTGAGCTACGTCTGTGGGCTTCCGATTAAGGTGAGCTTATTATGTAAATACTTTCATAACAATATCATAAATCCCATAAGCACAGGAATTTTCATATAATATGTAATTACATCATATTTTTATAAAAATGTGGGCACATAATTTTGGAAAACAACTTTACTAAGGAATCTACCTTAATCTTGCTTTTCTTTTTGAGTTTGAGTTATAAGGGCAAGCTATTCATGCGTTAAATCCTTCGCCACGTCTAAAAAATATACATATAATTAATGTTAGAATTTTAGAAATATTTAGAAGTACGAAATTATATTGTATAACTTTAAAATTTTTAAATTTTCTATAGAAACAGATCTGACTCCGATGGCCATGTGTATTTTAAAATACACTTGGCCTTCTGTAATTGGTGGTCGGACTCCAAACTCAGAGCCCGATCTGTTTCTATAGCGGGCTGTGAAATTTTGGGTAAAAATAACTAAATTTTAAAAGTTTTGGATTAAAATGCAACTTAACAAAAAGTTTGGGTTAAAATATAATTTTCCAAAACCGTTATGGCTAAAATGGAGTTTTCAAAACTTAGCGGGTTGAAATAGTGTTTTATAAAAACTGAATGATTAAAATAGATAAAACTGGCACTTTCGGGTCAACCTAAACATCAATAAAAATATAGGGACTGAAATCAGCTTGACTGAAGGTTTTGGGAACAATCTGAGTAATAATGAACGTGAGGGGTCAAATCGGGCACATGACAAACATTAGGACTTGAAAGCAATTGGGATTTAACAGTGTGTTTGGCAATTTAGACAGATTATGATTTGGATTATAAACAGCTACATGACATCATTTCATTGGTTTCACTTTTTTTAAAAAGTCAAAAAGTAAAAGTCAAGCCGTAATTGTTTACTTTTTATAAAAAACAACCAATAAAATCATGCCACGTAATTGATTATAATCCAACTTCCAACCAAACTGAGAACGAGATTTAGAGACAGAGAGTGAGAGTGAGAGCGAGAGTGAGGTTTGATGGTTGGGTGTGGGCAAGGCTTAGGGTTCGACGGTAGAGGAGGTCAACCTGGGTTCGGCCAGACAGGGGAGTTCGCGAATTCGGATTCGCGAAGGGTTGTGGTTTGAGAGATTGAGAGGGAGTTGCAGTTTGGTTGGAAGTGGTTCTAGGCGATGAGATTCGACCGAGAGATGGTGGTCGCGAGAGACTTTGGCTGAGGTTCGCGAGTTTGGGTTCGATTGGGTTCGCGATTTCAAGAAAGGGGGTCGCGGGTGCGATGGGTTCGGTCGACACCAGTCAGACTTGCGAGACAGAGAGCAAATGAAGCGATTGGGTTTCTATCTTGGCTAAAGGGCCGACAGTCGAGGCGGCGCCTGGCTGCTTCTCTGTTTCTGGTTTTTTTGATTTCTCTCTTTTTTTTTTCTGAGTTGGGTTGTATGGACTGAAGAGGAAGGAGTATCAGACGTGTGCTCTTCCGATCTCTCAGGGGAAAGGCAGTAGTGGCTACTCGAGAATGTGCATGTGTATGTGTAAATGTGCAACGAACTGAAATTTCCAGTGTACACATGTAAAAAGACTTGAAATTTTAGGGGTGTGTATGCTGATGGCCTAATGCTGTGGGTTTATGTATTTCTGTGTTTGTGTATCTCTCTGTGTATGTGTGTAATTGAATTTCTCTCGCTGGAAACAGGATGAAATTTCTGATGCTTGTGTTTCTGGGGATATATGAGTTGTTTGTGTATGACCCAGGCATGTAAATCATAGGTATATACAACAGGAGAGGAAATTTGATAAGATTTCCTATTGCAGAACAATCAGAGGAGTTGGGAAGTTACGCAACTTTTCATTTGAGAAATGATACAATTTTTGTACACATCTCTCTGTATTTACTTAAATGTCATTTGTCTTATCTTCTTTCAAATCACAACTTTCAGAGTTTGTGGGTGAATTTAAAAGTGTGCTTACAAAAATTGTAAATCTTGATTTTACAAATAGCATTTCTCCTTATATCTGATCCTTTCCCCCTTGTTTTTTCAACATGGGTTTTGAGACTCTACCGAGCGGGCTCCAAACTGGGTTTAAAATAGTTAGGGAGCCTGAACTGGACTTTGGGCCCAGATGACTTTAACAAAAAAATTGACTTGGCATATTGGGATTAAATTAAATGGGTTGAAAGTTAAAATAACTAAGGGTTGGGCTTGGATTGGGCCGACCTCAAAGAAATTTTCTTCGGACTTAATTATTTATTAGACCCAAATAACTATTAATTACGCCTAAATCTAAAATTTGGAAAATAAAATCCAATTAATCATAAACTTGCGTTTTTTTCTTTAACATAAATTACACGAGAGATGCGATTTCTTCAAAACCTTTATAGTGACTAATGTTAAATAATGAATTAGGGTGGTAGCGATGCACTTAAATTTCTTTAACATATTTAAATAGATAATTTTCATTTACGAAAATCCGGTCGCTACAATAATCTTCAGAAAGCCTTGCTCTATCTACCCTATCTTCATAATAATTTTCAAATGCTCTCATGTTATTATTGTCTATGAAAAAAATCATGCAGGACAAAAGCTTGACATTACTTATCTTTTTTTTATTTGTTCTGGTTTGATTTCATCTCAAATATAAACATATATTTAACTCAAAATTGGAGTTCGCATAGTTTTGACAAACATAAAAAATAATTTAACAAATAAAAAAATGGAAAAAGTACAATTTATATATAAAACTTGATAATTTCTACAAAAAAATAATGACTATAAAATAATAAAATTTGATAAAGAAGATATATGTCCATGGAAAATAATATCTACCGAACACCAACAGATTAAAAGCAAAAACTATAATTAAGTCAATCAAACACGTATAATTGATATTTCCAATGAAAATTAATTCTAGCGTCTCTGGTCCCCTGAAGATACTTCATGACTTTGAAGGCAGCATAGTGAGTGCTTTCTGTCTCTTACTTAGCACGGTCTTTGTTGGGATAGGCGTTCAGATTGGAATAGCTTCAATTACTTAGAATTTATTTTCTTTTCATGTATTTTCAATACTTCTAATCGAACAGTACCTTAATTTTTAATGTGGCAAAGGTTATTTTAGTAAAATAAATGTGGTTTATTTATCAAAAACATAATATAATTGTGGTGCAAAAGAAAAAAATCGTGGTGACAATATAATTACCCTTCTTTTAGGAGAGTCTTAAATAGGACACCAGCCACTAACTTTATGACAAGTGGAATTAAATCTCACTTATATATGTTTTTGTTTTCTCTCTCTTAATTTAATGAAAACTACCTACTTAAATAACACCAAGTGTATTAATTTCTTTTTTTGAAAGACTAAGTATATTAAATTTTAAATAAAATCTCAAACCATTTTTTATTAATTCTAAGTTGCAAATTTAACCAATATTTTTTTTCTTTTTCTAATTCTAACTTATTTAATGTTGTTATGTTGATCTCATTATTACATGAATAAGTACATACATACATACATATATATATATGTATGTGTGTGTCTTTACCCTTTAGTCATTGGTAGAAGCAATAATAATGCATTCTTTTCGTCAAGCATCCCCGAAATTCACTAGGCATTTTAACCATATTGTATCAAACACATATTAAATGTTATTATTTGGTTATAATAATGTAACGACGCGCTCCACTTTGACATGATATTGTCCGCTTTAGGTCTAGCCCTCACAGTTTTGCTCTTGAGTTCTCACTCAAAAGGCCTCATATCAGATGGAGTGGATCTCCTAACTTATAAACTGGTTTCAGTTTCTTCACCCAAATGATGTGAGATTGAAGCTATCACAATCACCCCACCTAAGGGGGCCCAACGTCCTCGTTGGCTACACTTCTAGTTGGGCTCAGCTCTGATGCCATCTGTAACTACCCGCTCCACTTTGACATGATATTGTCCGCTTTGAGCCTAGCCCTCACGGTTTTGCTCTTGAGTTCTCACTCAAAAGGCCTTATATCAGATGGAGTGGATCTCCTAACTTATAAACTGGTCTCCTTTTCTTCACTCAAGCGATGTGGGATTGAGGCTATCACAATCACTCCACCTAAGGGGCCTAACGACCTCGTTGGCCACACTTCCAGTTATTTAAATTAACATTTAAATAAAGTTAGCACTCTCAAAAAAAATAAAAATAAAAATAAGTTAAGCATTAACAAAAAGGTTTCATCTCTAAATTTGCAAGTTAGAATTTTTTTGACCGGATTTGCAAGTTAGAATTAATAAAAAAATTTATTTGGAGATTTAAAAAAAAAAAGAGATATTTGAAATATTATTTTATTTAAAACAAATACAAGTGCATTGTTTTCATTAAATTAAAAGAGAGAAAACAAAAGTACATTTAAATAAGATTTAATTCCACTTGTCATAAAGTTACTGAATGGTCCTACCACTTGACATATAAGACTTATATCCTACTGAAGACTCTCTCATTTTGTTAATCTCACCACATTTTTTATATTTTTTTAAATAGTCATAATTAAATGACAAAAATAACTACATTAGTTTTAACACTTCTAGATATATTTTTTTTCCTCTTCCTTTTTAGCTTTTCCACCCTTCTCGTGTACACCACAAAACTTAACCCTAACAAATCCATCTTGTAATAACGGTTCATAAGCATCAAAACCAAAATTTCCATACATGCTGCCTTCTTCCTCACAAAAATTAATGCCAGAAACAACCGTATGCAAGGTTTGCAACCAATAAAGCGGAGCATAGTACGATTTAGCATCATTGTAAAACAATTTAATGAAGATACAATTTAATGGAGGGATCAATTTAATTTTTTAATCTCCCAATGAAAGCAAATATTGCTAAATGGTTCATTGGTTTACACGAATAAGATTGTAATGAAGATATAATCCATATATTTGGTCTAATTACTACATAATTTGATCGAATATTCGGGCAAAAATAAAATTACATGTTCCAAATGTTTTTAGGGCTTGAAATTCTCAAATTTGTTTGTGGGTAGAAGCTGAAAATCAAAATTGCTTGGACAACTAAGAGTTAAAGAACAAATTAATTAATGAAAAAGCATGTCACAATCCCATTGGAGCTCTGCGTTACAGTTTCACCACTATGAACACAAATTTAATGATTTTTTCTCTCTCCAATTTTTGTATATATATATTTTTTTCCTATAACAGTGATCGTATATATTGTTAGAAACAAAATGTGAATGCAAAAATAAATATCAACAGAAAGAGTTAAAGGAAAGAACGAGATTTAAAATAGAGTAGAATCACTGACTTGAATATAAGATTGAGGATAGAAAATCTATGTTCTATAGCAAAATCTCGCCTCTACTCTTTGTGCTTGTAGTTCTCTGAGTGTTTGGCTACTAGGATTCAACAATTTGTCACCCAGAATTCGAGCATTTCGAATCCAGGCCCTGGCGAATGTAATAATGTATCATTTCTCTCAATAACGATGAACAGAAATGAGAAGGATTTATGTGAAAACTCACTGAATAATCCTGTCGAATTGATTCCCTTTTATAGACTCAAAAAGTCAGATAGAGTTTTGTTGATCAAACGCAACTCTTTAGACAACAATTCGAATAGTGTTTTGTTGATCAGACAACACTTGATTATAACCAAATTAACCGAAATTGATAAGAAAAAAAAAGAGATACATAAAAGGGAAAAATAAAATGAAATTCTAGGTTAAAAAGGCCCAAGGTATTATATATATAGAATGCAATCCAATCTATTTTTATTTCTTTTTATTAAGTCTTTACAACTCACACTAATAAAGTAGTCACAACTTCTTTTCCATTCCAATGTGCGATACTTCAACACTAATATTAATATATAAACATCTAACATATATAACTTAGTGATGATGCATGATGTAATTTCCATTGCCAATTTCCAGTTCATTTTCCCTCAGAAGATTCAATGGATACCTGCAACAAAATCGCCATTTTATTTGCCTGCAATTTATGTGGTGTGCAATAATTTTTATCCATTTATTATTTAATTTTAAGAATCATTTTTTAATTGTGGTGGGTATATGATGTGGTGCAAGAAGAATGAAAGGTGATATAATATAATTGGCCTTTCTTTCCCCCTTGTAAAATCAAATATCAAATGACCGAGTATTCCCATCCCATTACAAAAGTACTGATCGCCTCAAGATACCAATAACTTCAAATATAGCTTGGCTCGGCCTACCTTTAAAACATTGCAGCCTAACTTATTTGGAAAGTTATGCATATATGTCGATTTTGGAAGGTTCTTAGACACGCAAGTGGGGGACAAAAGAAATGGATTATCAGTTGGATTCATCTACTTTGTAAGTTGATACCAAGATTACATATCTTAATTAAAAAGTTGTAATTCATAATTGCAATTTTGCCCTTTCCTACATCTATAAATAGGGGGCTTAGTTACTTCATATAAACTATCAACAAAAGAGTGAAAATTTCCTCTATACAATTTCTTTTCTTGTGCTTCTTCATATCTTTAATATTGTCTTTATTTCCTTTAGTTTTATAACACGTTATCAGCACAAGATTCTATCCTATTGAGCACGGTGTCATAGCCAAAGTTAGTGAAGTCTAAGCAAGTTACTCTTTCGTCACATCGGAGGTATAATTTCTAAAACCGTTCTTCTACAGGCTATGATGGCTGGTTCTCATTATGTTAGTACATATACTATATATATATATATATAATACCTCCTATTAATAGCTGGATTTATATGTTATATCATCCTTAAAGTATTGAATTTATCATTTATATATAACCCTTGAAGGGATGCAAGTCGTTGCTAGGTGCCGGCTCTATGGATGGTTTACGATTCCTAGCAAAATAATTTGCTACTCCCGAAGAAGCACGTTTGCATATGTTATTCTTGAAGAATATCACATGCTAGTAAACTATATTGTTCTTCAAGAACAAAGAAAAGAAAAAAAGGGAAGGGAATTACAAAACTCATATATGTAGTAGTTGATGTTCTTGACGTAACACAACTAGAAATCTGATATCTTCCGATCTATCCATAAAGCTAGATGACTTTATGGCATGTTTATATTAGAACTATATGTTGAATTTTATGTTTTTTGAAGTGTTTGTTTTCTAGAAGAAAGCACTTGTAATCGAAATGTTCGTAAAAGCAACTACAATATTAAAATTCATATCTATCATGCATCAACATAAATTTTGAAATTAAATCTGTACCTATTTGCAGGTCTTTTGCACATATATAATAATTTACACTTTTTCACATATATAATAATAGTTTTTATCACTTTTTCTTGTTCTATATGTCATAATAATTTCTCATACTTCTTATTTACACTTTAGACCCATATATAAGCTCAAAAATATAAAGAATGACTAGATACAATGATTGTATAAATATTGAAGAATTCATGAAAGCCAACTACATTGCAAGATATACTTAAGGTACTCAACTAGGAATGTGTCACATTTCATGCAATGAACTATTGTCATAGACACTAAAAAGGTTACAAAGTCTTCAAATCTAGTGTTCGGATATACATCTCTTATGCTAACATCCATTATGAATTAAGTTATGTGACTTTGAAATCCAATATGTATGTGTTAGCATACTTCTTTATATATAATGATTGTTATTAATATATCCAAGTTTTCAGTCTTATTCTTGATTTTTATGATAGTTCTAAAATGGCAAATTTAGCAAAGATTGATTTCTTGGGTCTTGAGATCACTGAAAAAAACTACCTTACATGGATACTAGATGTCGAGATTCACTTAGAATCTATGGGTTTTGGTAAAACCATACAAGAAAATAATGATGTTACAAGCCAAGAAAAAGCCAAGGCTATGATGTTCCTTCACCAACACTTGGACGAAGGATTAAAGAATGAATATCTCACTGTAAAAGATCCTGAAGATTTGTGGAGAAGTTTAAAGGAATGTTATGACCACCAAAAGACTGTGATATTGCCCACAGCTCGTTATGAATGAATGAGGAAATGTTAGAGAAAACATTTTCTATATTTCATGCCTCAAACGCTCTCCTGTAGTAGCAATTTCGAGAACGAGGTTTACAAAATATTCTGAATTAATCTCATGCTTTCTAGTAGCCGAACAAAACAATGAGCTATTGATGAAGAACCATGAATCCCGTTCAACTGGTTCTACAGCATTCCTAGAAGTAAATGCCATGTCATCTAACCATGGACATGGGCGTCACACAAAGAAGTGGCCTTGGTCGTGGCCGTGGCCGTGGTCATGGCCGGGATCGAAACCATGTTTGGCATCATGATGGATATAATTCTAATCGTTCAAAGTTTAAGAAATCTGCAGATGATGAATAAAAAGGGAAATTACATCATGCTAGTAGTTCAAAGGCACAAGATTTTATACGCTATAGATGCGGTATAAATGGGCATTGGTCACGTACCTGTCGTACGGCCAAACATCTTGTGGAATTATATCAAGCATCTCAAAAGGAAAAAGGGAAAGAATGTGGAAGTAAATTTCACAGATCAAGGGAATACTTCCAATTTTGACCCTCCAGAAATGACCCATCTTGATACCATGGATTTCTTTGAGCAAGCTGATGAAAATATGCTCTCCAGTAATGATATGAAACTCTTGATGGAAGATTAATGAATGAAAGCATCATCTTATATTAGCTATGACTATTTTCATTTTATGTTCTACTGATGTTAGTGTGTACACTTATTTTGTATTCGGTATGTTATCTTAATGAATATTAACTTAGATGTTTTACATTACTTATTATTTTTTGAAGAACATGGACACTAATACTTCTTCAAATGGCTCCAAGATTGGCAAAGATATTTGCTTAATAGATAGTGGTGCAATAAATACAGTCGTCAAAAGAAAAGAATATTTTACGAGCTTGATTATGGGGAAATCTAATGTCAACACATTATTAGGTTTTGTAAATCTTATTGAAAGCTCTGGAAGAGTGATCATTAGATTACATGGAGACATGAGATTTGTTATTGATGATGCCTTATATTCCACCAAATCAAGGAGAAATCTATTAAGCTTCAAAGAGATCGGAAGAGCACACGCTGAACTCCAGTCACATACATCGAAATGAGTATCATGTTAAAACTGCAATTGAAAACAATATGGAGTATCTCTATATTGTTTCAAAAGATACATGTGTACTAGAGAAGTTACCTGCAGTATCTTCCGATATGTACTATACAAGTATTAGTACAGTTGAAGTAAATGTTTTGTTGAACCTGAAGTTCGATATTCCAAAGGATTTCATTGTTTGGCATGATCAGTTAGGCCATCCTGGATCAATAATGATGTGAAGAATTATTAAAAATTCAAATGGACATGACCTGAAGAACCGAAGATTCTTCAAACTAATGAATTTCCATGTGCGGCTTATTCTCTAGGGAAAATGGTCACAAGACCATCACTAGCTAAAATTGGAACTGAATCTCCAGCGTTTCAGGAATGAATTTAGGGTGATATCTATGGGTCCATACCCTCTCCATACGGACCATTTAGATATTTTATGGTTTTAATAGATACATCGACCAGATCATCACATGTAAGTTTATTATCTACTTGCAACCCCGCGTTTGCGAGATTGCTTGCTCAAATCATTCAATTACGAGCACAATTTCTAGATTATCCAATCAAGAGAATTTGACTTGATATTGCTAGTGAATTTACATCCCAAGCTTTCAACAATTATTGTGTATCAATTGGAATAAAAGTTGAACATCTTGTAGCTCATGTTCATACATAAAATGTCTAATAGAATTATTAATTAAACGCCTATAATTGATTGCTAGACCTTTACTCAGTAGAACAAATATCTATGTTTCAGCATGGGGATATGCTATTTTGTATGCCGCGATACTTATACACATGAGGGCAACATCTTATCATAAGTTCTCCCCGTTGCAATTGGTTTTTGGTCCGGAACCAAATATTTCCCATTTTAGAATTTTTGGTTGTGCTATACATGTGCCTATTGCTCCATCACAACAAACTAAGATGGGTCTTCGAAGGAGACTGGGAATGTATGTAGGGTATGAATCACCCCTCATAATAAAATATCTTGAACCCCAGACGGGAGATTTTTTACGGCACGATTTGCCTACTGTCATTTTGACAAGATAGTATTCCCAGCATTAGGGGGAGAAAAGAAAAAGCTGGAAAAAGAGATTACTTGGAATGCATCATTTTCATCTAAACTTGATCCTCGTAGTAGACAATGTGAACAAGAAGGTCAAGATTATTCATTTGCAAAGTATAGTCAATCAATTACCAGAGGCATTTACTGACCTTAAAAGAATAACTAAGCCTCATATTCCAGCTGAAAATGCTCCACTTAAAATTGATGTCCAAGGAGGACAATATGTGGCCAATGAATCTAAAATGCACCTAAAGCGTGGAAGGCCAGTCGGTTCCAATGATAAAAATCCCCAAAAGAGAAAGGGAGCAACTAATCAAGATGGTCATGTTAAGGTAAGTACTCTTGTAGAACATAATCAAGAAACTCCAGAAGAAGTTAAGGTACCTAAGAATAATAATAATGAAGAGATCTCGATAAATTATGTTCACACTCGAAAGAGGTGGAACTGAAAAGAAACAAATGTCGACAATACTTTTGCATGTAATGTTGCGCTTAGTGTTACAAATGAAAACGAGGATGATGAACCAAAATCTGTCAAAGAATGTCGATGTAGAAATGATTGGCTAAAATGGAAAGAGGCTATACAAACTAAATTAGATTCATTAGAAAAACACAAAGTTTTTGGGTCCATTATTCAAACCTCTGAAGAGAAATGAGAAAAATGAAGTTGTACGATACAATGTTATGACCTGAATTTTTCTAAATTATTTCCTACTACATGCTTGGTCAAGTCAAAATTTTTGGGTCAAAATCCAAGCCATAGAGGTGTCAAAGTGAAACAAATTAATTATTGACAGGTTTAAATGCAAAAAATTATAGGTTGAGGGCCAACTTATATGACTTGAGAAGTTGAGGGGCTTTGAGTGCATTTACCCATATATTACCAAGACTTTTCTTACTATTTGGATCAAAACACACACAAACACACAAAACACACACAAAATCACACTGGTTCGGTAGTGAGCAGGCGAAATTAGAGGAAAAGGAAGAAAATAGAAAGGAAATAAAGGGAAAAGGAGAGGAATTTGTGGGTTTGCACTTGGTTGACCTTGTCTAGTGTATGAACTCTTGTTTTTCTACCACAAATCAAAGAAGGTAATTCAAGTGGCGATTTTTAGGGTTTATGCATTAGGTATTAAATGTTAATTTTATAGCTCATTTTCATGGATGGAGGCCTAATAATTGTTCTCCATGTCCTAAGATGGATGGGCTTTTTAGTTAACAACTTCAATTGTAAATTCTTAGGAGATTGCCATGAACCCTAGAATATGAAATTTGGGGATTTTGTGTATTGTAGTTAGTAAAGGTGATTTATGGTGAAATAGTGATGAAAAGTGAGTAAATAATGAGTTGGGAATTTTATCTAGTTTATTTCTTTTTAAATATGCATGGATGTTGAGGTTGGAGATTATACTGTAATATGTTTGAGAAGTGATCTTAGAATAAAAGATATATTTCACAATGGGTAGTAGTGGGATGTTAAAAATAAGTTGGAAGTGATTATTTGTGAATTTTTATATTATGACACTTTCGAAGGAATTATGGTGGTACTTAAGTAAATGGACATTCTCATTGTTTCAGGTGGTGACGAGGAGATTCGGAAAGCCTATCAGCCAGGCTAGATTGTAGTTATAACTCTGTGAGTAGAAGAATGATTTTTCCAAGTTTTGCACGATTTAAGTGTTATAGAATTTCATGAAATATTTCACTATTTTTATAAATTCTCAATTTTAGGAAAATTATGTATTATAATTATCATACTATGTGAAATGTTTTATATTATGAGAATAAAGATTTGGAAAAGAATTTATATTATTACATTATGAAATATTTGTGAAAGCATATTATAAAAATTATTTTCAAAACCACCAAAGTACATGTGTGATCATTACCCGCTCTGCATCGTGTGGTTTGTTCCACGGTGTATTGGCCAATTTAGTGATTACCCGCTCTGCATTGTGTGATTTGTTCTACGGGGCATGACTAGTTATATATAGGTCTTTCGGACCCATCGTCATACACACATAGGCTTTAGGCCGTGTATGGTGGTGTTTGCCTTTGGGGCTTGCTCTGCGCGCGTATGACCAGTTATCCAGTTATTCAGTTATCAGTTTCACCCAGTTCTAAGCAGTATGCCTTGTACATCGAGATCAATCTGTACATGTGTGTTATTGCTTAGTGGTACTTTTAGTGCGAATTTTCTAGCTATAAGAAATTATCTAAGTTCCAGCTTTTATAACTCAGTTTACAGTACATTGAGAAATTATATGACTCAGTTCAAGTTTTTAGATTCTATTCATAGTATTATTCTCAGCATTTTCATAATTCAATATTTCATTTGCAAGTTAACTAGGTGGTTTCCAATGAATTCAATTATATTCATGTATTACAAAGCTTAACATAATTTTCAGAAATTAAATAATACGGAAAGCTATTTATATGTATTTGCGAACTTATCCACTCACTGAGTTATAAACTCATATATTTTCTAAAGTTTTTCTTATCAGGAAGTGACCGAGATTGAGCAGAGTAAGATTTGCCTGCATCATCAGAATTTGGTACCACGTTCAGAATAGTACAGCATAGTACATTTTGTCATTTCATGAAACATTGACATATTTCATATCTTCATTCTCATGCTAGTTAGAAACATTGAGTATGGCATATGTTTTAAATTGATTTTGATGTCAGGCAAAGTGTAAATCTATTTTGCATCATTTTGGAGTTTTTTTGAATGGATGGTGTTGGGAATTATTATGTATGGATTTGGTTGTGAATTTTTGAGTTTGTCACATGTTGGATAAGTCTATTTTGCAGGGGAGACTCTGTCAAAATTTTCATAAAATTATTTTAGTCCAAAAGTCCATATAATTCCAAGACAAGTCTTAGTTTGCCTCAGTAGTGGGTCCAGGCTAAACTGGTATTCATCGTCAGCGCACGCCACGTGTCAGGCCTAGTAGGATGGCCTGGGATGGGGCGTGTCACACAAAGCACGACTTGTCAAACAAGGATTTTCCCAAAGGCCTGGTATTGATTATGAAGAAACATATTCCCCCATAATGGACGCCATTACATTGAGATATCTAGTTAGTTTGACTGTGTATGAAAAACTAGATATGTGTCTAATGGATGTGGTCACAGCCTATTTGTATGGTATGTGATAGGCAAAATCGTAAGCGCACGATCCCGTTCAAGTAGTAGATGAATAGATGAGTCTCGAATGTCGGTCCCATAGGGAAAGTTGTCACCTACTTTACTTGAGTTAATTTCACACCAATTGAACAAGGAAATTAAAAAGTTTTCAAAAGAATAATGATATTTGTTTAAGCTAAAATTTAAACTGAATACTTTTCTACTCAAAAGTAAGAAGCAACTCAAATTAACGGACTAGGAAATATATGAATGAAGGCGTTAAGACTAACGAATCCACAATAAACAGGCGTTCCAATTATGCAATCCCACTCATGACAAATCATCATCGTGTACTCACAACTAGTTTCAAAATTTAATTAAAAACCTCTCTCGAGCAAATTTAAATCTACCCAACTAAGTAAACCCACTATATCTCTATGTGAATTTTAACCAAGTCGAATATATTAATTAACAAGAAACCCTTTTTGCGATTGCACAAATCATAAAAGTATATCCCGATCTTCTATGCCATTCGTGTTTTCTATCGAAGTGCTAAATTGGTGACTTACTTCTTGGTCTCCTCACGAATTCACAAACTCAATTACAATGATCAGGCTCATAAAAGGCAAATAAACATCATAATAGAAAATAAGCACGCAATAACAATTAGAGTCATGAGTGGGAAGAACACAATCAAAACATATCTATCGCTTTATCAATTGTCTCAACAAGGGAAATTAGTTACACATAGCAAAGGAAATCATAATATAAGAATTCATAGCGTTTGAATATATGACCAGATTCTTACAAAGAAAAGATGAAACATAATGAAGAAAACGTTTGCACCAAACGAAGAACTCCGTGTCTCAATCTTCTCAAAAACCCTAGCTTCAATATCTAAGCCCTCGCATCAATCTCCAAGCACTCAAGAGTAATTTTTTCTATTATGAGTTCTCTATATCCCGTCAATTTCTAGTTGGGGACGCCTAAAAACCCTCAATATATCAAAAATGGGCCCAAAAACGCGTCAAAAGTGTTTCCACTATGGGCCGCGTGTGGCCGCTGAATGCTTGCCACGGCCGACCCGGCCCTAATAGAGAAATTGGCTAGGCCGCGGGTGTGGGGGTTTGCTTGCCGCGCCCACCCGCTCCCTACTTTCAACACCCACAATTCAGTCACTGATTTGACTTTTTCTTTCAGCAATGGTCCTTTTCAGTTTTTTTCTTCATTTATTCAATTCTTAAACTTCTCGAATGCTTCATAAAAGTCCTCGAACTCTTCAAATACGACCCAAATAGTCTCTTTTAAGTTCTCTGAAAGTGCAATCTGGTTGTTAACATTGATCTTTTCACCCCAAACTCTTGAGCCGTCGCACGTTGATGCTATATCTTGAATGTAAAGCCTCAGTTTGGTTCAAAAATCATCCTTTTCAGACGTGTGCTCTTCCGATCTCAATTTGAGCTTTTCACCTATAAGAACTATATCAACACAAATTAGGTAGAAATCTGCTCAATTACACATAAAATTAAATAAGTTAAGAGAAGTATTTTGTATATAAAATACACTTATCAAACTCTCCCAAACTTTAACCCTTAATTATCCCGAGCAAGGAATTCACCTAATCACATTAAACAACACAAAATAAAGTTAAACACATAACACAAATTAAAAGACTTGCTAACATCCTAACTTATGCTATTCATGACTGTCACAGAACATTGTCACCAACAGTGAACTCATTTGATGCTTGACTAAAGAATGAGCATAATTACACCCACCATCATACACTTTGGTCGGGCTTTCCAAACCACAGTAGTCAAATGTGTTCTCACCCTCTTGTGAGAGGCACACATTCTCCAAACTTATTATTTTTTTTTCTTTTCTCACTTTCCCTTTTTTTCCGAGGGTATATGCTATCAGTTTTAAATTCCTCATCTCTCAATGAAGTACCAAGTTGGTTTATATCTTACCTCAAAAACACTAGCTTAGTCAATGAAAATTCTTCTAATTTTTGAGGGCCCCAACTTTCTCAATATCTACTAGGCAGTCAAACCCACTAGCAATCTACATTCCCAAAAATTGAAGTACAGTCTTGCTTTTATTATTCCACCATTCAATCTTCTTCTTCTTTTTTTCCGAAAGCCAGAATCTTTCTCTTGTTTTTTTTATCGAGATTTTCCTTTTTTTTCAATCGCCTCATATTTCTTATGTGTAATCCACCTCTTCACTGAGCTTTTTATATGAGCTTTTAGTGAGATTTCGGCTAATGACTCCCAGTTCAGTTGACCCAGGGCACCAGGTTTGAAAGACTCCTAAGGACATAATTGCTCGAGTCACACAGGCTTTGAAAAGTGGTAAAGACACATCGAAGGCATTCGTTTTCTCTTTTTTTTTTTTTTACCTTCCTTTCTCCGAGCCTAATCTGTACAAGACTTAAAAATAAGGATGAGATCACCAGCATCTGGTCATTGCCTAGCTTCTATTGGTTAGCCGAAAACACTCCACACAAACTTTTTAACATGCACAGAATCCACACCAACCTTACTAGCATCCTCAAAGATCGGAAGAGCGTCGTGTGTTCAACCTCCTCCAAACTTAGACTTGATAGGATTTGCAACTAAGAACAATGAAAGGGTAAGGTATTCTGATTCTCCACTTTGACTATTATCTAAATCATTCACCCAACTAAAGTATAGATTATGGTGACTTATGCCAAATAAAAAACGAGTCAAACGTAGACACGCTAATTTTAACCAAATTTAATTCATGTAGCAATGTCCTATCTCAAATCACAAATGACACAAGGTCCAAATGGTTTTGATCAAACTAGCAAGGCAAAATGAGAAAACTGGAAAAAAAATTCACAATTTTTCTCTACTCTTTTTCTTTTTCACTAATCAATGATAACGATAAAACAATAAAACTTCAAATGAACAATAAACATCTATAAAAAAATTAATAATAAACATCTAAAAAAAATGCAACTACTTGAGTGAATATGGTTTCAAAGTTAGTAAACAAGCAACAACCTTCAAAATAAGTTACACATCCCCCAAACTTAAAATTTTACATTGTCCCAATGTAAAGAAATGCTAAAGAAAGATATTACTCGATAAAGCATAGTTGGGCTAATGTCTGCTTTGATAGGGATGAAATTTACAATGACGCCGAGGATGACGAGACGGAAGAACATGATGAAGAAGAGATGCAAGCAAATGATTAATGATAAGATAAATGCAAATAAACATAAAATTAGGAATAAATGTGTCTAAAACTAATGCAATCCTAGAATCTAAATGCAATGCATAAATCAAAATCAAAGAAAAACAAGGATAGAGAATGGGTTACCTCCCATTAAGCGCTTGATTTATAGCCTAGTGCTCGACTTTGTTGATGATCATTCAAGGTGGTTCCAATTGAATGTTGGAGAACTTGCATTGCTTATAGTTACCCACATTATACTTGTTCTCCTTGGCTCGACTGTTCTCCTTATAACCTTCTTCGATCTTCATTGGACTTCACCAATCCTTCCTGTTGTGCTCCTTGATCCATTCTCATCCAATCCTCCCCTTTTGATGGTTGTTCAGGTACATGATACACACCCAGTTTCTCTTGATCATTGTGTACCCTTAAGATTAACTCACCGGCATCAACATCAATTAAGGAGATCCGACTTGTTACTAAGAATGGTCGGGCTAAAATTTATGGTAAATTCTGGTCTTATTCTATGTCCAATACAGCAAAGTCAACTGGGAATATAAATTTTCTCACTTAGTTGAGTATATTTTCAACTACACCTCGTGGATGTTTGATGGGTCTATGAGTGAGCTGTAATGATATTGTTGTTTCTTTTACTCCTTCCAGTCCCAATTTCCTATAGACAGATAAAGGCATCAGATTAATATTTGCACCTAAATCACATAAAGCATTATAAAAATAAAATTTTTCAAAAGTGTAAGGTATCTTAAAGCTCCCTGGAACTTTTAACTTCCGAGGTAATTTGTTCTGCATAGTAGCACTCCACTCTTCAGTTAATGCCACTGTCTCAAAGTCTTCAAGTTTGCGCTTCTTGGACAACGTCTCCTTTATGAATTTCAAGTATAAAGGCATTTGTGCTAATGCTTTAGTAAAGAGAATGTTAATATAGAGTTTCTTGAACATGTCTAGAAACTGAGTGAACTTCTTGTCCAATTTGCAGTTTTACAATCTTTGTGGGAATGGAATGGGAGGGACATAGGCCTTTACTGGAGTTTTTGGTGAAGCATGCATCTCAAAAATTTCTGGCTAGTGGCCACTTTTCTCCTTTTCAACTTCAGAAGCTTGATCTTTCTTTTCTTTCACACCTAACCCTTCAATATGAATTTCTGGAAGCTAAACCACACTACTTGCTGTAATCTCCATACCTTGCTCCTTTGGATTCACTTCTGCAACACTAGGCAAAGCTCCATAAGGTCTTTCTTGCATTATCTTTGCTAATTGTCCACCTGCTTCTCCAAATTCTAAATTGTTTCGTTAGTAATCTGAGTGTCTATCTTTGTTCTCTGCATAAAAGCCTTAGTCTTGGCCATAAAAGCTTCACTAGTTTGAACATAATGGCTAGTTTTTTTGGCTAGCTGCTCCGCTACATTCTCTAGTGATGATCTCCGTTAAGGGTTCTGAATTTGTTGTGGTTGCAGCTGTGGTGGTTTATCTGCTTGATTTCCTCTCCATGAGAAATTCGGATGATTTCTCTATCTTGGATTATAGGTGGCTGAATAGGGGTTCCATTGTTGTCTCTGTTGATTTTGAACATAACTCACATATTCAACACCACTCGTATCATCCAAAGGACAATTAGCCAATAGGTGATTAGTACCACGATTTTCACAAGCTATATTTTTTGTTTGCACAACCTTTACCTGATGACCGGTCGCTATCTCTTCAAGCTTCTTATTCCTGGCTACTATCTGAGCTGCTAATATTGAGTACTCATCACTCTCATGAGAATCAGCTACTTTTCTATGTAAAACTATATCTGCGATAGAAATAGAGTGTTTGTTGATATTAATCGCTCAAGCAGCTGATATGTTGCATTTGGAGAATTTGTCGTAACTGATCTTGATGCTGCAGTGTCTAGGATAATTCGATTCCCTGAAGTAAGCTCACTGTAAAAATATTTTACTTGATAAAATTTGGTGAGCCCATGAGTTGGACACTTTCTAAAGATCGGAAGAGCCTTTCCCATGCTTCACACAGTGTCTCAGCCTCATACTGAGCAAAACTAGTTATGTCTTGGAGTAACTTTACTGCTTTGGCTGGCGGATAATACTTGGTCAAAAAATTTTTTGCCAAATCTTCCCAAGTTGTAATACTCCTGGCTAGGAAAGAAGATAACCAAACACGAGTCGCCCCTTTTAGAGTATATGTGAAAAGTATCATTTTAATGGCATCATCAGAAACACCATCAAAGGATGTAGAGTCACGTAAGTCTAGAAAATCCGTAATATGAGCATGAGGATCTTCACTTGCCAGGCGATTGAAAGAACACATATTCTTTATCATAGTTATCAAATCAGGCCTTATCTGGAAATTTTGCCTCCCATAAGCTGGTGAAGCAACGCTTGATTGACGTTATGGGATGCGGTAGTACCATAAGTTCACTGAAAGGGCAATCATCATCATCAATTATAATTGGAAGTTGAGGTTGATGTTGAGGTGGAATATTATCTCTTAGTGTTAAGAGTCGGCCATCTTCTCCATCTAACACATCTTGTTGATCATCCATGGTTAAGTTTTTCAGAAAAGTTTTCTCCCTTTTTTCATTGAGTCTTTTATGAAACGCACGTTCTAGTTCTGGATCAAGAAGTATTAAACCCGAAGAGGAACGAGTCATGCACCGACGGCAAGGACCTGAGAGAAAAATAAAACAATTCAACTAGTAATAAAATTAACAAAATGAAATAAATAACTAAAACTCTTTCCCAGCAATGGTGCCAAAAACTTGATAGGCAAAATCGCAAGCGCAAGATACCATTCAAGTAGTAGAGGACTAGACGAGTCCCGAATGTCGATCCTATAGGGAAAGCTATCACCTACTTCACTTAAGTTAATTTCACACCAATTGAACAAGGAAATTAAAAAATTTTCAAAAGAATAATGATGTTTGTTTAAACTAAAATTTAAACTGAATACTTTTTCTACTCAAAAGTAAGAAACAACTCAAATTAACGGACTAGAAAATATATGAATAAAGGTGTTGAGACTAATGAATCCACAATAAACAAGCATTCCAATTATGCAATCCCACTCATGACAAATCACCATCACGTATTCACAACTAGTTTCACAAATTTAATTGAAAACCTCTCTCGAGCAAATTAGATCGGAAGAGCGTCGTGTAAACCCACTACATGTCTATGCGAATTTCAACCTAGTCGAATGCATTAATTAACAAGAAACCATTTTAGCAATTGCATAAATCATAAAAGTATATCGCTATCTTCTATGCAATTTGTGTTTTCTATCGAAGTGCTAAATTGGTGACTTACCTCTCGGTCTCCTCACGAATTCACAAACACAATTACAAGTTGATTAGGCTCATAAAAGGCAAATAAACATCACAATAGAAAATAAGCACGTAATAACAATTAGAGTCATGAATGGGATGAACATAATCAAAACATGTCTATCGCTTCATCAGTTGTCTCAACAAGGGAAATTAGTTACACATAGCAAAGGAAATCATAATATAAGAATTCATAGGGTTTGAATATATGACCAGATTCTTGCAAAGAAAAGATGAAGAATAATGAAGAAAACGTTTGCATCAAACGAAGAGCTCCTTGCTTCAATCTTCTCAAGAACCCTAGCTTCAATATCCAAGCCCTCACTTCAATCTCCAAGCCCTCAAGAGTGATTTTTTCTATCTTAAGTTCTCTATGTCCCGTCAATTTATAGTTGGGGACACTTTAAAACCCTCAATTATATCGAAAACAGCCCAAAAAAGCGTCAAACATGTTTCCACTGCGGGCTGCGAGTGGGCGTGGAATGCTTGCCGCGACCTACCCATCCGAAATTGGCTAGGCCATGGGTGGGGGTGGTTTGCTTGCCGCACCCACCCGCGTCCTACTTTCTGCACCTGCGATTTAGTCCCTGATTTGACTTTTTCTTTCAGTGATGGTCCTTTTTAGTTTTTTTCTTCATTTATTCAAGTCTAAAACTTCTCGAATGCTTCACAAAAGTCCTCGAACTCTTCAAATACTACCCAAATAGTCTCTTTTAAGTTCTCTCAAAGTGCAATCTTGTTGTTAACATTGATCTTTTCAGCCCATACTCTTGAGTCGTCACACTTGATGCTATATCAGAATGTAAAGCCTCAATTTAGTTCAAAAACCATCCTTTTCAGTTAATATCACCCCAATTTGAGATTTTCACTAATATGAACCATATCAATCCAAATTAGGTAGAAATCTGCTCAATTACACATAAAATTAAATAAGATAAGAGAAGTATTTTGCATATAAAATACACTTATCAAACTTCCCCAAACTTAACCCTTGACCGTCCTGAGCAAGAAATTCACCCAATCACATTAAAAAACACAAAATAAAGTTAAACACATAACACAAATTAAAAGACTTGCTAACATCCTAACCTATGCTAAGAACATTGCCACCAACAGTGAACTCATCCAATGCTTAACTAAATGATGAGCACAATCACACCCACCATTATACACTTTGGTCCGGCTTTCCAAACCACAATATTCAAATATGTTCTCACACTCTCGTGACAAGGACACATTCCCCAAACTTATTATTTTTGTTTTCTTTTCTCACTTTTCTTTTTTTTCAAGGGTATATGCTATCAGTTTTAAATTTCTCATCTCTCAATGAAGTACCAAGTTGGTTTAGATCTTACCTCAAAAACACTACCTTAGTCACTGAAAATTCTCCCAATTTTTGAGGGCTCCAAATTTTTCAATATCCACTAGGCAGTCAAACCCCACTAACAATCTACATCCCCAAAAATTGAAGTATAGTCTTGCTTTTATTATTCTACCATTCAATCTTCTTCTTCTTTTTTTTTCCTGAAAGCCAGAATCTTTCTCTAGTTTTTTATTAAGATTTTCTTTTTTTTTTCAATAGCCTCATATGTCTTATGTGTAATCTACCTCTTCACTGGGCTTTCTATATGACCCTTTAGTGAGCTGTGGGTTGATGACTCTCGTTTCAGTTGACCCAGGGCACCAGGTTTGAAAGACCCACAAGGACTTAATTGCTTGAGTCACACTGGCTTCGAAGAATGGTAAAGACACATCGAAGGCATTTGTTTTCTCTGTTTTTTTTCCTTTCTTTCTCCGGACCTAATCTGTGCAAGACTTAAAAATAGGGATGAGATCGGAAGAGCATCTGGTCATTGCCTAGCTTCTATTGGTTAGCCAAAAACACTTCACACAAACTTCTCAACATGTACAGAATCCACACTAACCTTACTAGCATCCTCAAGGTTCAACCTCTCCTAAACGTAGACTTGATAGGATTTGCAACTAAGAACGATGAAAGGGTAATGTATTCTAATTCTCCACTTTGACTATTATTTAAATCATTCACCTAACTAAAGTGTAGATTATGGTGACTTATGCTAGATAAAGAACGAGTTAAACATAGACAAGCTAATTTTCACTGAATTTAATTCATGTAGCAATGTCCTATCTCAAATCACAAAAAACACAAGGCCCAAATGATTTCAATCAAACTAGTCGGCAGGGCAAAATGAGAAAACTGAAAAAAAAATTCACAATTTTTCTCTGCTCTTTTTTTTCTTTTTTTTTTCACTAATCAACGATAACGATAAAACGATAAAACTTCAAATGAACAATAAACATCTATAAAAAAAACAATTAACAATAAACATCTTTAAAAAAAACGCAACTACTTGAGTGAATATGGTTTCAAAGTTAGTACAACAAGGATCAACCTTCAAAAAGGAGGATTTATCAAAGGCGACAGAATCAAGCATATTTCACCTAAATTCTTTTTCACACTTGATCTTGAAATGAATGGTGAAATTAATGTTCAACAAATCCATTCCAGTGATAACTTGGCAGATCTATTTACCAAATCACTTCCTACTGCAACTTTTGAAAAACTGGAGCACAAGATTGGAATGCGTCAGTACAGAGATCTTAAATGGTGACCCAATGAGGGGGAGGCTGCACAAGATGTACTCTTTTCCTTTATCAAGTTTTTATCCTGCAAGGTTTTTCTTATAAAGGTTTTTAATGAGGCTGCTCTCAAGAATGATGTGCAGAATTATGTACTCTTTTTTCCTTCACTAGATTTTTCCCATTGGGTTTTTTCTAGTAAGGTTTTAACAAGACATAATCTGCAAAATAGTCATCCAAGATGGAGTTTTATGACTCCAAAACTTGTTTAAGCAAATTTGGATGTCTGTGGATGACTATTAGATGCAATGAATTGATCAAGACCAAATGCAAGTGGATGAATTGTAAGAGAATTATACCTTGAACAAAGTTTTCTTAGACGTGCAAGTGGGAGACAAAAGAAATGGATTATGAGTTGGGTCCATCTACTACTTTGCAAGTTGATACCAAGATTACATATTTTAATTGTAAAGTTTCATTATTGCAATTTTGCCCTTTCCTACATCTATAAATAGGGGGCTTAGTTACTTCATATAAACTATTAATAAAAGAGTAAAAATTTCCTCTATACAATGTCTTTTCTTGTGCTTCTTTATATCTTCAATATTGTCTTTATTTTCTTTAGTTTTATAACAGGAAATCTTTTTTCTCCCCTTCTTGAACGAAACTTTTCCGGAAACTTATGCACTACAATGATTGACTTTTTTATTGATGTGATTTGTACATGTCAATCATTTAAAAAAAAACTATTACATGTTAATCATAGTAATAATAATTAATTTAGATAGGAGTCGTAAGATCTGTTGATAAAGTCTTACACAACATTGAACACACAATAGACTTGCTAAGATCTTATTTTTTCACACAACACATCACTTTATCTGTGTATATATGTGTGTATATATACATAAGAGAATAACTTGGAGAAATATTTTTAGACAATAATACCCTCAACCATATTTCATAATTATGCATTTGTTCTTTAATTGTATTATTTTTATAATTAAACATAAATTAGTATATAATAGCATATTATGACATTTAATGTTTTGTTGACTCTTTAAATCTCTAATATTTTATTTTATTTTATTTTTGCATTAAGTAGTATTCATTACAAAATATTATCAATCAATTACATAAATGTCTTTGCTAAATTACCTGATTTACTTAGATACACGAGCAGCTCCATATTACTTTCATTCACGAGGTAATTGTATACATTGTTATAAGTTTGATATTGTGTTGTTTAATTTTCTAGACTAATTGAATTTACTTCATTTGTTGTGATCATTGTCTGTATATAGTTTTTTTTTTCCTTTTGGAAAGAAGTGTTTAGAATTGATGAATCATGATTAACTTGGTTTTCACTTGGCTTAATAAGATGAAAAGGATATTGGAAGAAGAATGCAAAGGACATGGAAAAGATGAGAAGCAGGTTATGCATGGAGATTCCTCTTGAAAGTGCAACATATAGTTGACTGTGAGAGAAAACATGTTGAGGTAGATATAGCCCAACATGAGGGATTGTTTGTCCTTGTGCTTTATTTATCGTCATTGCAAAGCAAAGGCATATCGGAAATTTCTTTCTCTTAAATTTGAATGGATATCCCTTGTCATTTGCTGGACTAAAAGGTACTCTAGGGTGTAAGACTTGCTTCCTAGCATGTTGGCCTGTTGTAATTTCTGCATGTATGACATTATTACTGAAAGCTTTGCATACCGTTCTTGTTCCGTTACAAAGTCCATTTGACGGATCTAAATTCCTTAATGGCATAATTGGACAATGTTTTTTTCAAAACCAATTTATATGGTGGAACTCCGTTTGGTAGCAACGTGTTCAAAAATTCTTCTCGATAATAAGCATTTGTGTCGTCGACTGTTTCATCAAAGCTTATATATTCTTTAGGGTGTCTAGGAAAAATGTCTATGAGCATCTCATTCAAACGATCAACGTACTCATTTTTTGTTGCCAAAATTGCTCTATTTGTGATATAATCAAGAGATTGAAAATGTTTATCCAAGTCGGGAAAAATGCTGTGGATTAATTTTAATTCTAATGAGTCATCTGCTTCTTCAATGAGCATTTCTTTTAGGAGCAAAATGAGATCCTCATCTATCATGGCTCTTCTCCATTGCCAACTCCTAAAAGAAAATTTGCAAAACTCAAATCACTAAGTGCTGTCATGTTTTTAGTAAGTTTGAATTTCTCCATTTTGTCCTATAGATATGACCCCACCAAACTGACATCCATTGTTTGTTGTCTTGTAGCTCGAGGCACAACAGGAAGTACTTGTCTAAAATCACCTCCAAATACAAAAACTTTTCCACCAAATGGTTTACAATTTTCCATAATATCTCATAAAGATCTGTCAACTGTCTCAACCGTAAAACGTTTTGCCATTAGTACTTCATCCCATATGATTAACTTGGGTTGAGTCAGGTTCACGGTTTGGGCCGGCCCAGTACCACAACAGGCGCAAAATGAAAAAAAGTTAAAAAATCAGTTTAGTTATTTTTTTACACATCCCAATGTAATTCAACCCCGATAAATACCAATAAAAAGGAAAAATGCATATGAAAGTAAAATCACATCCAAGAGTGTTCCAAATACACCAACTTAAGCACCAAAAAAATATTATGGAGACTAAAATCAAGGCAAATGACATAAGAAATATACAAAACTTGTAGCAAGCCAATTGCTGTATAAGCTTTTAGCCTTTTGCTTAGTGTCAAATTGTCAAATGAAAATTTCAAATGGGAAACACGATTTTATGGGAAAAAATATCTTTTCAGGTCGGGTTAAGCAGGTTCAATGGGTTGAACCCTCCCAACCCGTAACATGACCCAGTCAGGTTTCCAATTGTTAACCCGCAACCATATCCGTTCGTCCCTTTACCCGACTCATCCCCTATAGTGGCTCGAACGGGTTTCCGGATCTAACGCCCAATCCTAGCTGGATTGTTGAAAGGAGAAAATATGGTAGCTCAGTTATAAGATTGGGTCATGATCAAATAGCGGGCAATTGAGTGCAATATAAGACTTTTTTCTCTTTTGTTAACTATTGATATATTTTTCAACGAAATGAAAGAAAAGGAAAAGCAAAATAAAGAGAAATATATGCCTTTTATTTTATTTGAAATCAATATTATTAATTGGTAGGAACTTATGTGTTTCTATGTGCATGCGTGCTCAAAGAAATAGAGGAAGACCATATATTGTTTGTGATGATAAAGGCTTGAAATTTCAAGTCAAGCAAGAGTTTGACCATAAAAAAAACCTCTTGTATAACAAACAATATTATTTTTTGTTTCTTTGTCAAAACTCTAAATTTGAATCACTCTTCAAATTTTCAAGTCATTAAGACCAATTGATTTTTTAGTTCTCATTTACTTTAATAGATTTGTACGAATAACAGATTTGTGAGTAAAAATTGTATGAAAAATTCTTCATACAATTTTAGAGAAAGATATGAAATCAAACTTTATGTTGATTATTATTTATTTTGTACTTCTATGGCCTCTGTCTCCCATGTATTTTAACAATATTTTTTTTTGAGAAAACTTATTTGTATCTATTCTTTGATAAAAATGACATGTGGAACTAATTGTTGGCCCCCGAAGTCTCTGTCTAAAATTTTTTCTCTTATTAATTACAACTTCTGATTCCCTTTTTAGGTTTTAGTGGACTCTTTAGTATATGTTAGGTAAGATAAAAGAATCCGCTTTAACTAAAATAGTTGTTTACGTTCTTCTTTTTTCTACAATTATAAAGTTAATATTTAGATAAATTATATCATTAGATATTATAGAAACACTAAACACGTGCAACACACGTGTCGCATACTAGTTTAGATAAATAACAATCACATAGTAGTGCACATATATTGTATCAAACTTTATATAAAAAAATTATATGCAGCAGGAAAATTACTATTAATAAATGTCTAAATGTGTTGTCATTACATTTTCAATTAATGCTTTAAGTGAAACCCATTATGGTTCCTATCCAAAATGATTAGATCACGATGGCCATTCTACCTTACTAATACAAAAATTAAACAAATCACGTCCACATATTCCGTGGAGTAATATGTATTACCTCTGTCTTAAAAATTAGTCCACTATTCTATTTTCATCTTCCAAAAAAATAGTCCACTTACTATATTAAACATGTATTTAATGTTTCATTTTCATATGTACTTTTAATTAATTATTATTATTCACCTAGCTATGCATTGAAAGTACTTAAAATAATTAATGAGATAGAGTATATGTAGAAAAAAAGGTAAAATTTAATGTTTTAACTATATTAACTATCGTTTTTTAATTTATATAAAAATAACTATTAGACTATCTTTGTAGGAAGGGGAGTACTACAAAAATCTCTATCATTAAATTTCACTTATTCCCTCTCTTATAAAAAAAATTAATTAATTCAATGATTATAAGTTGCACAAAATTTACTTGGCGGCTTCTCTTATTCTTTTAGTCGCATCACCTTTTGACCAATATTGTTTATCATATTAAACACGTGTGTATTTGTGCAATTAATCGTAGATTATCCTGAAGAATTAGTTGACTAAGAGGAGTAAATGCATTTACCTACAAATTGAAATATGTACAAGTCATAATATTGCTTTTATAATTCCAAATAAATTTATCTTTTAACCTTTTTCTTTGTTCTCACCTTGTATATATCTTAAAGACTCAAATATTACTATAGATGGAGAATATTATTGCTAGGGGCGGAGCCAACATAGGACAAGTGTGGTCCAATGACTGCACTGAAATTTGGATGAGAATTTCTTTGATTTAATTGAAGGGGAAAAAGTGGCAGAGATGATAAAGAAGACGAAGAGATCACGCAGGAAAGAAAGGAGTGGGTTTTTTAGATAAAATGACAAATCTGCCCTTGCTTTAAATGAATTTGGGCTTCTTTTCTTGGCTGATATTGTTGGCCCAACATTGTTATCTCAAAAATAGTTAGATTCTCTCGTTTTTCTTTTTTTAGTTGTCTATTTTCTTTTCTATTATTTTTAAAATTCTATATGCAATAGCGTAAGATTTCTTCCTATTATGAAATTTTCTTTGCATTATACAATTTGTGATTAATAAAATTTTAGAATACTTAATTATGTTGACAAATCAAATTATCACTTTAACCATCAAAATTTGACTAAAATTATACTAACATCCTACGAGTTTGAAATGACGACTGTACTAAACAAAAAGCTTGACTCCGTCCTTGATTAAAGCATTCCTTTTTTCTACGGCTTTTATCTTTGGATTTACTCTATTTTTGTATGTTATTTTACTCAGATTGATGAAAAGAAAACATTCAAAGACAAGAACTTGTAAGCTTCCTTCAGGCGTGACCTTATATTGGAGAAACTCTTCAACTTTACTCCCAAGATCCTAGTGATTTCTTTTCCATCATAGAACAAAGGTTTCTTGCTCTTGTAAATGCTTTATTATACTATTCAATTCTGTCTAATCTGGTGTAAGGGATGTGCCCTGATCATAATATTAATTTAAAAGGCATATGTCTTGATTGTTTGCATGCAGGTGTGGAGAAATCTTCAACATATACTTGGTTGTCCTTGTATAATTGGCAAGCTAGGAAGCGGCTCGACTGGTGCTAGTCACCCAAGCTCAATTACTCTGGCCTACCTATCCAAAGAGCAAGTAAAACTTGATTAGCCCATCCACACTCTTTTTTCATTAGGATGCCACCATCTTTAGCTACGGAAGTTGGTTCAGGGTGTTTTTTTCCATATAAAGTCTACGCTCTATGGCAGATATCAAAGCCATTGCAATTTGTACTAGCAATTCTTGGGCTGGTGGTCTTGTTATCAATGTTCTTTTCATGAGATGAAAAAGGTTTGTTTCTTACACTAACATCATGAGATCTTGAATTCAAGTTTTGTCACCATCTATTAGTTTGCAAATCTAATTCATCTTGTACTATTGATTCACTTTGTAGTTATCTTTCAAAGTAGGTGTACTGTCAACTTTTGGTCATTTGGAGCCCTGTTATAAGGAAGAACTACAACATAGTTCATAGAGGGTACAATTCTTTCCCAACAAATTTAGAGATCGGAAGAGCACACGTATGAAAGAATGAAAGAGTTCAATTACAATTTATTGATTCTGTGAATACCCAAATTGTGATGACCTTCAACTATTCGTTAATTCATTAGAATACTGAATAATTGAAAATAATTGAGAAATATCTCAATGTTATAAATTCATAATCAAATCCATCTACCTTTCTATGATGTAAGTAATGACTTAAAAATGAAAATAAAACCTTAACACTACACTAATGAGCTGACTTGGAATAAAAGAAACGTATATTGGGCATTCTGGAATATTCCTCTATCATGCTCCCGAGAGTCGAGAAGATTCGCCCTCGAATCTTGATGTAGAACTTTGTCCCTTAGAACGTTGTCTAATCATCTCCAACAACTCCATTTGTTGGGTCTATAATACAACCATTCTTTTTTGTCAACAAGTCGATCTGTTGACGGATTTGAACCATATCATTCTGATAGATCTGTCAGGTGTGAGGCATCCTCTTAGAGTGTAGACTGGGCTTTGATACCAACTAATGCAGGCAGAAGCATAAACGAATGAAAGAGTTAAAAAACAATTCGTTGATTCGCTGGATGTTGAATTATATTAAATGAAAAGAGAATTTTGAAGTCTTACATTCAACCCTTTCATTTGTTCACGCTTCCATCTATATCAGTTTGTATCAGACCCCAGTCTATGCTCCAAGAGGATGCCGCTGACCCAGTGGATCTATGAAAATGATACGGTCTAGATCAATCAACAGATCAACTTGTTGACAAAAAGCATGGTCTAGAACTTTGGCCTAAGAGACAAAGTTCTACATCACGATTGGAGGGCAAGTCTTCTCCTCGGGAGTATGACGGAGGAATATTCCAGAAGGCCCATTATATGGAACATAGACTTCAAATCATCTATATTACTTTGTGTAGTACATTGATTTCCATAGATAACTAGTTAGAATAAATCATGCAATATGTCATTTGTCAAAGATGCCGTTAAATTTGCTCTCGGAACATCCAAACATTTATCAAAAATTTCAGCTTTACTCATCAAAATTTGCTCCTCAAAAGCAAAGCAATTAATTAACCCTTTAATTTTAGATCTATTCAAGAGTTTCCCTCCAGTAAATTGAGATTGGATCTCAAGAAGTTTGGAAATTCGTGAACCTTCTCATCAAAAATTGGAAAATTCTCATTACCCAAAATTGAGCTTCAATTTCCTCATAAAAAATTGGAGGACCTGAGTAAGTGCCATCATTAGAATCACACAATTTTTCAAGATCCAGATTGTAAGGAGCAAAAAGTTGAATATCATCGTTGGAGTACTCCTCCAACAACTCATCCATAGTTGCATCATCGTGTTCAATAGACCTTGTTAATAATAAATTTTCCATAAGCTGCTTCAATACCTTTAACTACTAATGAATTTCTTCCATCTTCATCCGTTGATCTAGAACCAGTTGAAGGGATTGCCTTCGTACTGACGGATCAAGTTTCAAGATTTTCACCATATGAATCTTGTGATTCAACAACTTGACTAGAATGTGACTGTCTATGATACCAACTGATGTAGCAAAAGCGTATAATTATGAAGAACACGAACATGTAACCAAAGTCTCATTGATTCTAAAGAATATGTAACCAAAGTCTTATTGATTCTAAATAATATGTAACCAAACTCTTATTGATTCTAAAGAACACCGTGACACGATTAACTTCTAGATTATGTTGATTCACCCACAAATGCAAGAAACCAGGCATCAAACGCTTGTTGATTTGAAATAATCATATACCGAGAATTTGGAATAATAATTGGAAAACACAATCCAATATCAATTTTATTCAATAAACAATCACCTAGTTAAAATGATTTCCAACTATGCTTTAAATTGAATATAATTAACTTGATGACCAAGAAATAAAATAAAAACAATAAAATCCTAAACAATAGAATACTGCATTGTATAGATATCTAATTATATACTTATTACCATCTTCATCACTTGCTTGGAACTCCATACCGGCAAGTGATGAAGGTAAAGTTTTGCTGCATATACAAGTAGCATGTGTTTTTTATGCAGTATTATTATCGAGTTTAGCTTAGCAAACATGGTTCATGAAGGCAAGGAACAAATATTAAGGAACATCACAAGAGAAAGAAAGAAAAATCAGCTGCATCTGAATGGCATGTTGAGTTGTCTACTAAATTTTAAAGATGAAAATAGTCATGAAACTCTAAATGCGGATCATATCGCCAATAACATCATTGGAATAATTTTTGCGGCACAGGACATGACTACAAGCGCCATAACATAGATTCTGAAGTTCCTCTATGACAACTCGAAAATTCTGGAGTCCGTCAAGGTAAAGATCTAGAGGATTGCATTATGTTTTCTAGTAGCCATGGATAAACCATAAGAAATTTGCGGTTCTACTTTAGGATATAATAACATGTTAATACTCTGCATATAGAGTCAAATCAATGTGTACGTTCTAAGATTTTCATATCACTATGTCATTTTTCCTTTTATTTTTTGCTTAGTTATGCTTTGAAATCATCGTTTATAATGTGTGTGATGTGCATGCAGGATGAACATAAGGCAATAGACCAATCAAATGAAAATGGAACAAGTAACTTGACAAAGAATCAGACAAGAAATATGCCAATTACTTACAAGGCATGGACATATTGAATAAATACTATATTAGACGGAAAATTAGTCTCCCGTAGAAAGTCACTTCTCCAACAAAATGCATGTCACACCACATTTTAAATCAAACAGAGTAACTCGAAACGGGAATAACCCAAAAATATGTGAAAATTTTCAGGTTTGGAGAGTTTGAGAATGGCAAGGATCATATCATTCATATTCGAAGAATCCATAACAGACGTGGAATATAAAGGTATGAGATTTCTTTTAGAGGTAGAAATGATCTCCTTCCTCAGTGGGAAAGAGATATAAAAGCCCTAGTTGATACACTACCAAATTAGTTCAGGTGCTAATATGGCATTATAACTATGACACTGGCATTATCATTTCTGATTTTAGAATAATGATGTGAAAGTTCTACTTTAATAATCAAGATGATGCGGAAGTGTATTAATGTGATACTACCACGTCACCTAAGATCTTTATTGTCACCTCACCACTAGGACAGAAGATAAGTTCTTTTTCTAAATGAGCTATCCATTTAAGTAATAATGTTTATTAGGCACTGAAATTCTAGTGTAATTTGATGTCAGGATACCTTATTCGACACGGATGGAAGGTCATGCCTCTATTTAGAAATATCCATCACAATCTGAAATCTGTAAGGATCCTGGAAAGTTTGATCCTTCTAGGTTTGAGGTACTAGTATGCCATCCAACTTGTATGGCACCTAAAATTGAAGATAACTATAGAAGAATAGATATTGAGTCAAGTATAAAAGATCTTGTTTCAATCAAAAGTTAATCGCTAAATATTCATAACTAGTTGGCCTCGATGTGTGATGTAAACGCATGCCTTTTTCTCGTAGGATGTGGTGAAGCCAAACAAATTTATGTCATTTGGCATTGGAGTACATGCATGTCCAAGTAATGAGCTTGCTAAGGTAGAGATGCTCATCATGATCCATCAACTAGTCTCTCGGTTCAAGTACTCTTGGTTAACAATGCATGTACATCATGTAAAGTTTATGTTAGTCAGTTAATGTGATATTTAAATTTGATATTTAAATTTATGTGATATTTATGTTAGTCAGTTAATGCAAAGAGGAATGTGATATTTAAATTTGCTTGATTGTGTGTTTGAAAGTACGAAGTGGTAGGATCCCAAAGTGGTATTGAATATGGGCCATTCCCTATCCCTTCGCATAGACTTCTAGCTAGATTTTGGAAAAAAGAATCAGATAATTAAGGAGATTCCATAAACCATATTTTTACATTATAGATTCACCATTTTTCTACTTTGTTTCCAATCCAATTTCCCCTCCAAATTAAAATGATTTTGTGATGGCTTATTGATTAGTTTGTAGGTTTTCTATAAATTGGGTTAATTTTTACATTGGCTAATTGGCGCTATCTAACCCAATGCTTTCACCTTATTGTACAATTTAATTCTCACCTTTGAAGTTTAGTGATTCTAACCCTAAGCTCACCTTTTCTACACAATCTAACCTTTTTAATTTAAAAAGACTATACTATCCTTAAATTCTAATTTAACTAAAATTTAGTAAATAAAAATAGATAAAAGAATTAAAAAAAACATAGTTTGGTTGTATTAGAAAAAATTAATTTGAGAATTTAGGGATTGTAACGAGGCTGATTGATCTACTTTATAATCCTCTTAGAGTAGAGTAACGCGGAGATAATTGCTATATGGATCGGATAAGGAAGATTGACTTTTCAATATGTTTATAAATTCATTTATTATATTTTTTCTATTGGTTAAATTTTTTCCTCATTTATATTAAATTTTTATTAGTTTTACTTTAACGAATGGTTTGCAGGCGGATTAGAGTGAGGAACCCTAGTCTATCCCAGTTCCTAGGTTTGTAGATCTAAAAATACCGCTCCATCAGCTCCATCAGTACGAATCCCATTACGCTCAACAACGAATCAATGATTTTAGCCATCACAACAAGTTACTTAGTAACATTTCAATAAGAAAGACTACAATTTAAGATTCGTGAGTATGACTTATTTATTTTTATTTATTGTTGCAAATTAATTTTTAATTTAATTAGAATTTAAGGGCATTGTTGTCTTCTTAAGTAAAAAATGTTATATTGCATCAAAAAGGTGAGATTTGAGGTTAGAATTGCCAAGTTTGAAAGGATAAGGTTATATTGCACAATAAAATAAAAAGTCATGGCTAGATTGCGCCAATTAGCCTTTTTACATTATAGATTCACCATTTTTCTGTTTGTTTCCTTCCAATTTCCCCTCCAAATTGATTTTGCAATGGCTTATTGATTAGTTTGAAGGTTTTCTTTATTGGGTTAAATCAAGAAATTAAAGGATTGTAGCTTGGACCGGGCCTCATAATTGAGGCAAGGCTTGAACCGAGCCAGCCTACGAATCTCATTCAGCCTACGGCCTAGCTCATATTTATGGGCTCAACCAGGATCATAGAAGAGAAATGAGTTCTTATAGCCCAGCTCCGCTTGCTTCGAAAAAGCTCGAGCCGAGGTCAACTTTTTTGCAGCAAACATCCCTACTTCCAAATTGATGTAGGGATGTCTTATTAACTAGTTGATTTAGGGATCACTTATTAACTAGTTGAATTTATTTGTTTGGCCTGGTAGGTTAATAAAATGGTGACAAAATGGGTAAAGATTTACCTTACTATCCCCACTGGTATGTTAGTAAAATGGTGACAAAATGGGTAAAGATTTTCTCGTGAAATAATATGCATGGATAATAAGATAATTTTAAACCCCATTGTCAATATAACCGAGCACTCAATATAACTTGCTCGGTTGGTACTTGAGTGCTCTTTTGAACCCTATCTTAACCCCGAGTGCTTTGATCAAGGACAAAAGGCCCATAGGCCCAGTGCGGTCCATGGACCATACTGGACTGCCTAGTGATCCAGTGAAAATATGGCTTGGACTGCATTGGCCCAAGGAAAAAATTAGTTTAGGCCATTTGCTTTGCTTGGACCATTTAATTTAAAAATAAAAAGGCTAAATATAATTGACCCAAAGCTATAAAAGTCCAGGCCAATGTGCCCCAATCAATTAAAATATAACCTACCAACCAAATAACACACATAAGGCAACGATAAGTAGGCCAATTAAAATTAAAATTCCCAAAACTAGTCAACCAGAGTCTTCAAAATTTTGTTCTTCCCGTTCTGTATGTCTTCAACTCTGCTTTCTAGTTTCTTCAGCTCTGCTAACTACTGCTATGGTGCTGGCTGCTTCTTCTCAAAAGCTCGTCTCAGTTCTTGATCTTGGAGTTTGACGCTTGGTACTTCATTTTCTGATAGCTCGAGCGTTCACCGGCGGTGATTAAGCACTCAGGGGAATAAATTGCAAGGTAATTATCTCATATAAAGCCCTAAACCCCCTTACGACCTCAAGATTTTTTTATAGTTTATAAGTTTTGTCCAATTTGTATTTTTGTAGGGTTTATAAATTACAATTTAGGTCTTATTGGCTTACTGCTTAGTTATGGGGTTTATGTAATATTGTAATAGCGATATTGTAATTAGTCCACATATTTGTAGGGGTTATGTAATATTGTAATAGTGGCATTGTAATTAGTCCACAGGCGATTCACTTATTTGTGAATTGTAAAATAATTTTGTATATGTTTTAAATTTTAATTCGTTTATTATATTAGAGAGATATTTAGATTTGATCTTTTGTTTAACTGTTTTAAGTTAGAGAATAGAGATTTATTTTAGTTCGTTGAATTTTTGTTTTTAGTTGATTTGTTTGCTTGGAATGTTGTAATTATTTTTGATAATTTAACTTTATTCCCTGGTTTATAAGCGTCTAACTTTGGCATTAATTCTATCGGTTGCCACTGCTACTATGGAAATAGTGTTTTCTACAATGAATATTGTAAGGGATAGGTTGTGCAATCAAATGGGTAACAAGTGGATGAATGATAGCCTTCTTGTTTATGTAGAGAAAGATGTATTTTTGAACACTGATAATGAACTTATTGTGAAACTATTTCAAGGTATGAAGCCCGTAAAGGGCAGTTGCAAAATTACGTCGTTTGTATTCATGTTCATTGTCAAACTATTTTACAGTTTCTTTATTTCATGATTCCTGACCAGACTGACTTAAATTCCTGGCTCCGTCCCTAGCTCTGATCAACTTGTTTTATTGGTACTCGTACTATAACATATCATAAGGCTTTGACCATAGATCATCTAGATGTCTCACAAAACCATAATTTATTATGAAGGTTTGATCATAAATACATTAGTAGTCTCCTATAACCCAACTTGAAAAGAAGTGCCTTGGCACCAGACATCTGTATACCAAACATAATTCTTTTCTGTAACGGGTATGTAAGATCTTGATGTAATTCCTTTCCTTTTAAAAGCGCTTGTACTTTTACTTGCTATGCATGAATTAAACCACATAGTTTACTTCACATAGTATAACTTATCTTATAATTAGTTCCACTATGAACAATACTACACATTAGAGAAAATTTCTTCCATAATAACATTATCACCATCATAAATTATAAGCTCTTCCGATTTCTCAAATAATAGCACTATCATCATAGATTACAAGCACATGAATTTTCTCAAATAACTGATACAAGTGTTTTCAAAGAACACATACAAGAAGCATAAAGATTACTCACATTAAAGCCCTAATTGAGATCTCTTTACTTAGTTGTAGACTTAGGGGTGTGCAAACGGGTTTCGGTCCCAGGTTTTAGAAGGACCAAGACCGGACCAAACATCTTCGGTTCGGTCCCGGTCCCGGTCCCGGTCTCAAAAATGGCAAGCCCAAACTGTTTCGGTTACGGTCCGGGCTCGGGTTATGAATTCGGTTTTTTCCAGGCTTTTCCGGGCTTGTGAAAATTTTTTTTCTAAAGACTAAACAACCATAAAAATAAAACAAACAAATACGCATGTTGTAAGTGCAATCATACAAAATAGAGTGAAACTAATTGTCACAACTTGTAATCATACAACCAAATCGAATATCAAAAGTTGATGGCATAAAACATAATAGCATAATGTTTTTCCTAAACAACAAATAAGGAACTTGATTGGTCTCTACTTTCTTCAATCTTCACATCACATCTCAATGATTCGAAATCTCCAACTTCTACGAAAAAAATAAAAATGTTAAAGATAAAACATTACAATTACAAATATGACAAAAAGTAGAGAAACTAGGCTAGGCCTACTTAAATTACTATTCATAATAGTTTAAGTACCACTTACAAACCAATTCCACTCATTCAATCATCAACATCAAGTTCAACCCGTGCATTGTTTCCATTTTTGTCTGTCCATAGAGCCAAAAATTCTACGAACAAAACATGCAATAATAATTAAAAAAGAGTTAAAAGCTTAATAATTTAATATAGTACTTAATAGAATTTAATAATTGGAAAGACAATAATTATTTGCTTACCTCTCTCAATCTTCTCTAAGTCCTCTTCTTCAATGCAAATTTGATTCTCTGGGACCACTCTTAGAAGTCTAGAGTCTTCTCTTATCCAATTTTGTGTACAAATTAAAGCATCAACCATTTTAGGAGTTAATGAACTCCTAAATGGATCCAAGACTCGACCTCCTGTGCTAAAGGCGGACTCCGAAGCAACAGTGGAAACAGGAATGGCAAGGACATCCCTTGCAATCTTAGATAAGATTTCAAATCTTTCACTGTTAATTTTCCACCAATACAAGACATCAAATGCATCAACACGGGGTTCGGTTCTTTCAGTTAAATACTTTTGAACTTCGTCTTTTGCCGACAAATTCAAATTAGATTTTGATTTCATCTTATCAAACTCTTCATCAAATCTGTTAAAATTAACCATGTCATCATCGTCATCGATGGCAGCCTCACTCACATTCACAACAGCATTAGAACTAGTTGCACCACTTCGATCTTTAGCACAAAACCGTCCCTCATACTCATTATACAATTTTGTCATCAAATTTTCAATACGTTCTTTTAGTGCTTTTACCCTATTAGAGTTATATAAAAAGCCTACACAAAATGTAACATACTCCAATTTGTAACGAGGGTCTAACACAGTAGCTAAAATCAACATGTTGTTCATTTTATCCAACGAACCCCAATACTTCTCAAATTTAAGTTTCATGCTCAATGCAATATTACTCAGCACAATATCACTTTTTTTGCCCTTTTTCCCAAGACATCTTCAATTTGACAAACTCTTTGAAGAAAAGGGAGGAAGACACTTTCAACGAAGAACTGAATTTTAAAGTTACGTCATAAAATACCTTCGAAAATTTTATCAATTTCTTAGCTACGTCCCAATCATTCTTATCTGGTGGCCCATCTCAGGCTTTCTCATTTTCTTTCTCAACAAAATACTTGTAGTAAAATCCATCATACCTCTCCATTCGAGTAAATGCCTTCTCAAAATTCAATGCACTATCTAGCATTAAATATGTTGAATTCCATCGAGTAGGCACATCTAAACAAGCAAGTTTTTTTGCAAGTAATTTGTTCCTTTTCAACAGCAAGTTTAAACTTTAAGAACCTGGAAGGAGATGAACGACAATACTTCACTACATTGCGAATGGCAGAAACTGATCTATTATGCTCCTTGAATCCTTCGTTAACAATTAAGTTAACAATGTGTGCCGAACATCTTACATGCAAATACTCACCACCCAAAATCAATCCTTCAGGCCTTTTTTTCAATTCATCTTTTACATAAAGGACTGCACAGTCATTAGCACTAGCATTGTCAACAGTAATAGTTGTCACACGTTCTATGCCCCAATCAAGCAAACAATTTTCAATAGCCTTTCCTATTGTCACCCCTTTATGATCTGGAACTTGTGAAAAGCTCAAAATTCTTTTATGCAACTTCCACTTATTATCAATAAAGTGAGCTGTGATAACCATATAGTTATTGTTTTGAATTGAGGTCCAACAATCAGTGGTGATGCAAATTCTTTGCTTGTTTCCAATTATCTTATTTTTTAGAGATTTCTTTGTTTCATTGTATAGACAAAACACATCCCTTGCAATTGTCCACCTAGAAGGAATCTCAAATCTCGGGCAACATCTTTTCACAAAGTCTCTAAAGCCCTCACCATCGACAATAGAGAAAGGCAACTCATCAAGTATAATCATCCTAACCAAGGACCTCCTACACTCGTCTTGATCGAACACTGTTGCTCTAAGACTAAGTCCTCCACTCTCACCGCGATCAACTTTTAAAGTTTTTTGTTTCTCATCAAATTGAAGGGCTTTATATGCAGGACAAGTACTAACATGCCTCCGTAAGGTAGAAATGCCGGACTTACTTGTCTCACTTTTTAACACCGAGCCA
>CAVNYN010269487.1:0-61766 GCA_963692815.1 Nyctanthes arbor-tristis
TGGCTCGGTGTTAAAAAGTGAGACAAGTAAGTCCGGCATTTCTACCTTACGGAGGCATGTTAGTACTTGTCCTGCATATAAAGCCCTTCAATTTGATGAGAAACAAAAAACTTTAAAAGTTGATCGCGGTGAGAGTGGAGGACTTAGTCTTAGAGCAACAGTGTTCGATCAAGACGAGTGTAGGAGGTCCTTGGTTAGGATGATTATACTTGATGAGTTGCCTTTCTCTATTGTCGATGGTGAGGGCTTTAGAGACTTTGTGAAAAGATGTTGCCCGAGATTTGAGATTCCTTCTAGGTGGACAATTGCAAGGGATGTGTTTTGTCTATACAATGAAACAAAGAAATCTCTAAAAAATAAGATAATTGGAAACAAGCAAAGAATTTGCATCACCACTGATTGTTGGACCTCAATTCAAAACAATAACTATATGGTTATCACAGCTCACTTTATTGATAATAAGTGGAAGTTGCATAAAAGAATTTTGAGCTTTTCACAAGTTCCAGATCATAAAGGGGTGACAATAGGAAAGGCTATTGAAAATTGTTTGCTTGATTGGGGCATAGAACGTGTGACAACTATTACTGTTGACAATGCTAGTGCTAATGACTGTGCAGTCCTTTATGTAAAAGATGAATTGAAAAAAAGGCCTGAAGGATTGATTTTGGGTGGTGAGTATTTGCATGTAAGATGTTCGGCACACATTGTTAACTTAATTGTTAACGAAGGATTCAAGGAGCATAATAGATCCGTTTCTGCCGTTCACAATGCAGTGAAGTAATGTCGTTCATCTCCTTCTAGGTTCTTAAAGTTTAAACTTGATGTTGAAAAGGAACAAATTACTTGCAAAAAACTTGCTTGCTTAGATGTGCCTACTAGATGGAATGCAACATATTTAATGCTAGATAGTGCATTGAATTTTGAGAAGGCATTTACTTGAATGGAGAGGCATGATGGATTTTACTACAAGTATTTTGTAGAGAAAAAAAATAAGAAAGCTAGAGATGGGCCACCGGATAAGAATGATTGGGACGTAGCTAAGAAATTGATAAAATTTTTGAAGGTATTTTATGATGTAACTTTAAAATTCAGTTCTTCGTTGAAAGTGACTTCCTCCATTTTCTTTAAAGAAGTTTGTCAAATTGAAGATGTCTTGGAAAAAAGGGGCAAAAAAAGTGATATTGTGCTGAGTAATATTGCATTGAGCATGAAACTTAAATTTGAGTAGTATTGGGGTTCGGTGGATAAAATAAACAACATGTTGATTTTAGCTACTGTGTTAGACCCTCATTACAAATTGGAGTATGTTACATTTTGTGTAGGCTTGTTATATGACCCTAATAGGGTAAAAGCACTAAAAGAACGTACTGAAAATTTGATGACGAAATTGTATAATAAGTATAAGGGACAGTTTTGTGCTAAAGATCGAAGTGATGCAACTAGTTCTAATGATGTTGTGAATGTGAGTGAGGTTGCCATCGACAACGATGATGACATGGTTAATTTTAACAGATTTGATGATGAGTTTAAGAAGATGAAATCATCATCTAATTTGAATTTGTCAGCAAAAGACGAAATTCAAAAGTATTTAACTAAAAAAACCGAACCCTGTGTTGATGCATTTGATGTCTTGTATTGGTGGAAAATTAACAGTGAAAGATTTGAAATCTTATCTGAGATTGCAAGGGATGTCCTTGGCATTCCTGTTTCCACTGTTGCTTCGGAGTCCGCCTTTAGCACAGGAGGTCGAGTCTTGGATCCATTTAGGAGTTCATTAACTCCTAAAACTGTTGAGGCTTTAATTTGTACACAAAATTGGATAAGAGAAGACTCTAGACTTCTAAAAGTGGTCTAAGAGGATGAAATTTGCATTGAAGAAAAGGACTTAGAGAAGATTGAGAGAGGTAAACAAATAATTATTGTCTTTCCAATTATTAAATTCTATTAAGTACAATATTAAATTATTAAGCTTGTATTCTTTTAACTCTTTTTTAATTATTATTGCATGTTTTGTTCGTAGAATTTTCGGCTCTATGGACAGACAAAAATGGAAACAATGAACCAGTTGAACTTGATGTTGATGATTGAATGAGTGGAATTGGTTTGTAAGTGGTACTTAAACTATTATGAATAGTAATTTAAGTAGGCCTAGCCTAGTTTCTCTACTTTTTGTCATATTTGTAATTGTAATGTTTTATCTTTAACATTTTTATTTTTTTCATAGAAGTTGGAGATTTCGAATCATTGAGATGTGATGTGAAGATTGAAGAATGTAGAGACCGATCAAGTTCCTTATTTGTTGTTTAGGAAAGACATTATGCTATTATGTTTTATGCCATCAACTTTTGATATTCGATTTGGTTGTATGATTAGAAGTTGTGACAATTAGTTTCACTATATTTTGTATGATTGCACTTACAACATGTGTATTTGTTTGTTTTAAACTTTATTTGTATGTCCTTTTATGGTTGTTAAGTCTTTAGAAAAAAAATTTTCACAAGCTCGAAAAAGCCCGGAAAAAACCGAATTCATAACCCAAGCCCGGACCGTAACTGAAACCGTTTGGGCTTGCCATTTTTGAGACCGGGACCGAGACTGAACTGAAGATGTTTGGTCCGGTCTTGGTCCTTCTAAAACCCGGGACCGAAACCCGTTTGCACACCCCTAGTGTTCCCTTGTAAGAAAAAGTTTGTGAGTATATAATAAAAATAATTTCTTTGGCGTGACGTAAACTCAACAATTGTTATCAGAGTTAGTCGATCTAAGGGCAAGAGAGAGGGTTGATCCGCGAGTAAAGGTATTAGGGACAAGTCGAGGAGGGTTTGGCATATTATTGTAGCAAGGTCGAGTGAAGACTTTGTGGGTTTAAGAATGAGTCGACTGAGGGCTTGACGCAATTGAGGGGAGATCATTTGAGCTTTGGGTCATCATGCACAATATTGAGATTGTGAAGCTTTGGGAAGCTTGCTTGGTTAGGAGGAGATAATCCAAGTCACGATGGGAGACCTACAGGCGGTAGGTGGAATTAAGAAGCTCAATAATTATAACTACACCACATAGAAGACATGCATTGAGTCGTATCTCCAAGGCTATGACATGTGGGAGGTGGTTGGCGGCGATGAGGTGACATCGGCGGAAGATGCCGGAGCTCTGTAGAAATGGAAAGTGAAAGTGGGAAAGGCCTTGTATGTACTCAAGATAGCAATCAATGAGGAATTGCTAGAGCACATTAGAGACGCAGATACACCAAAGAAGGTGTGGGACACGTTGGCAATGTTACTCTCCAAGAAAAATGAGTTCAAGTTGTAGCTTCTTGAGAACGAGCTACTGTCAGCTAAGCAGGGCAAGATGACGGTATGGGAGTACTTCAATAAGGTAAAGTCCCTCTATCATGAAATCTCTGAACTAGGTTCAGATAGCAAAGTCTCAGAATCTAAAATGAGGAAAACAATAATATGTGGACTGAGACCTGAGTTTAGATGTATCATTGCTGCAATACAAAGTTGGCCAAAGCAACCATCTCTAGTGAATTTTGAAAATTCATTGGCTGATCAAGAAGCATTGATCAAGCAAATAGTAAAACTCCCAATAAAGGAAGAAGAAGAAAAGGTATTATTCAGCTACGACAAGAAAAAAGTGAGAAAGAAGAGGTTTTGAGATAAGGGTAGCTCAATAAGATCACGACAAAAGAGGACAATATGGTGGACATAAGAGAAATAATAGCCCATGTTATGTGTGTGGTAAATGAAGCCATTATGCTCGCGATTGTTGGTACAAGAAAACAACAACAGAGGGTAATATTTTCACACATCGTTGCTTGTCGATTTTTCTTATTAAGTGGATTGCTTTTTATGGATGAACACCTTAGATGATAATTCATGCTTACAACGTGGAACGAGACAACCTCACTAATTGGTTGATTTCCAAATAGTGTTAAGTTCCAAAGTAACTTTAAAACCAAATTTATCACGTTATTAAATCAAATCTAAACTTTTATGAACATCTTTTCTTTTCTTATCTTATGATTAGCATAAAAAGTAAAATCGGATATCTATCTTTTACTTTTGTTTACTACATAACCATATCAAAATTGGCATAAAGGACAAAAGATATTACTAAACTTACTTTATTATTAACTTGCTAATTTTTGTGATTGGGAGGCCTTTACATGGAAAATAGGCTCCCAATACATACAAAAGTCATTCTTTATGGTACACACTAAGTTTATTCTACTATCATATTGCCATATTAGGTGAAAAACATAGGTTTATCTACCATAAACTTGTTGTGATAAAGGTGAACGTGAGTGTAGGCACAATATACATTAAGCTCGTAGGTGGTGCCCAAGTATATAAGAAATTGTGGGGCATCTTCATAGTATCCCCACAAATCCGTCTCGATCTCTTGTGATATTCGACTCCCACTTGAGTTTTCGCTCCACGTTTTAGCTTGCCTTTCAAACACCTTTCGGATGAACATCTACAAAAATAAATTAAACATTAAATGAGTACTAGGTACCCTGTGAGTAACATAATCTATCGGTTTGCCACAAGATTTTAATAAAAACCATTTTACAATTACAAGTTCAATAAGTAAAGGATACACAAACCTTTTTCAAATGCATAATAGGGCCCAACCACTAGAATCACCTACTACCCGTAGCGTGCAATAATATCATTCAAATGCCAAATTGCTCATGGCAATACAATGACACACAGATCCACAATAACTCCAGTTGACCCTTACCGAAGTTTTCAGAGAGCATTATCAATCAAAGCAGACACCATACTAATCATTCTTATCCCAAGGTTATAGAATAAGTCATAGCATGGGAGCAATTCAAAGTCATTCATTACAGAACGGGTAGGGCAATACTAGTGAAGTATATGCAAGAAAACATTCCATTTCTTATCATCATAAGACATCAAATAATCATTTTTTTCACAAAGAGATGACATGCCAACAGAAACCAAGACGTTAGTTACTCACCTTGTTCTTGTCCCCTTTTAAAGATTAGTGGATACCTATATGTAGCAAAAATACCTTCAAATCTTTGGATATTCCTCAACTAAAGTAGCTCTCCAAGTAAGGCTTTGTATGTATATAGAATAGGCTTTGTTTGGAAGGCAAAGAAGGTGTTTTAGAAGGCTTCTTAAGGGTGTTCTAAGCCTTTCTTTATTTATGTACGAATTTTCCCAGTTATTTTCTAAAAATCCTTGGATTCCACCAATACAAGAGCTCTTCCGATCTCAATTGTCTCTAAGTCATTAATGCCTAGCCAATAAAAATAGGTCCAATTGGAAGTTCATGGGAGATTTTTGCTAGCAAGGATGCCAAGTGTTCTCTCATTTTATTCGTGTGAGCAATTCCAATGATCCAAGTGTCCTCTAAATTTTTCTATTTATCACTTAATGAGCCCTTCAACTTAATACATTCTATAATTAGGTCCTTGGCTTTTCAACTATATCACTATAGTATCGTATTTCTTATTTAAGCCTTCTTTGGCCTCAAACTCGTTACCTGATTTGCCTTTGTCTTTCTTTTGGTAATATTACTAACCAATGAATATAGTTGATACAAATCCAAGAAACCGTTTTTCATTTTTATTAAGCCTACAAGAATGTTTTCAATTTTCTATCAAATGTCACAGCTAATTAGCCGATTACAAAGATGTTTTCAAATTATTATAACATGTTTCGTAAAATTATTTACCGAATCCTTATAGTAAATTATTATTCGAGGTTTAAGTCAAAATAAAATTTTTCAAATTTTCGCAGAGTGTTACAAATATAGTAATTCATGGGCAACATGGATATGAAAGTGAGGAAGAATGTGATTTTGAGGCATGCCCCTGCAATTATTGAGGAAGTTCGTGGGAGGCAATCCAAGTCACGCGAGAAGAAGAAATATGACGTTGTGTTTCTACCTTTACGACTATTTGGTGAAGATGATTTACCTGAAGATGAAAGACACGAGGAGGTGTCTAGCCAAGAATCATCTGAAGATAATTGGGTTGAAGACTAAAGACATGGGGGGGTGTCTGGTGGATCAAAAGAGCAGGGACACGATGAAGTGTCTGATGAAAAATCATCGGAAGATGATTGGTGTGACAACTCACAACAAGTGGAGGTGTTTGCCGAAGAGTCATCTTGGGAAGCGTTCGAGAAGGTAGAATCACATTCAAAGAATACATAAGAGAAGCTACTCCAGGAGGATGAAAAGTCATCGTGGTCAATATCAGAAGCAAAGGAGTCACCCTATTGGTTGTTAGAGATAGAGGAATCAGCAGACTTGAATATAGAAGGGGAGCTACTCAAGGGAAATGATCAATAGAGTTTTGGAGAATCACAGAATTAGGGGAGCCACTAGAGTCATGAGAGATAGAAGACGAGTTGCAAGAGAAAGACGGTGATCAAGCTCGTGAAATGGGACATAGCGCCATTCAAATCAATGATGCTCGTAGCTTGGAAGAAGATGTCGAGGTATGTACAAACTTATTGGAAATATCAAATAAAGAGTTAAAAGAACAGCTCAGGTGTTTCAAGGCAGTCCAATATGAGGAACAAAGAAAGCCAGAAAATAAAGAGCTGACCGTGTGGACACAAAAAGAGACTGAGGGAGTTAGTGCGAGCCAGAACCAAAGATATTCAGATACATCTCGATATAATTGGAAGAAAAGGCTTAAATGAGAAGTCAATACTAAATGGGAGAATTGAAGAAGTCATCATCGACTTCTATAGAAGAATTCGGAATTATTTAGAATGTTGCCGACTTGCCGGAATATCCTGGAGAAATTCAGCCGGCTAATTTCCAGCTCCGTTTGTGGAAGCAACTAGAATAAATAGGAATAACATATATAATACATGCACTACCGCCAATGGGGAGGAAACTAGAAATCAAGAATTGTCTTGTAATAAAAAATATGATGCCACCGACATTGGCATCTATAAATACCCCCAAGCCTTGCATGTTGTATGCATGAGTGGGTCGAGAAATGGAGTCATGATGAAGTGCTTGAGTTAATGGAAAAACAAGAGAGAGAGAGAGAGTGATTTATAGTTGGTGGACATGAGGTTTGGGAGAATAAATAGAACACAAGTAATTGGTGTGCTCAAATAAGGTAGAAAGTTAGTGTGGTAACAAAAATTAGTGTGGGAGCTTTAAGTGTCCCGTTGTAAAAAATAAGTTTGTCAGTATATAATAAAAATAATTTCTTTGGTGTGACGTAAACTCAACACATACTCGATCCTGCATGACGAAATCAAAGATTGACAAGTGGATCAAGAAGCTCCAGATTGTTAATTAATTTGGGCCCATGAATACACATGTTGGGTTTTCTTTGACTAGAAGTACCGAGTGTTTAGTAATCATAGAGTACTAAAAATTTTCCAAAGGGATTGATTTTTCAAATACTCGGTATAGTGACTTCATTTTCTTAGTTGCTTTTTGTAAAAAATAAACAATTGCGGCTTGACTTTTACGTTTTGACTTTTTAAAAAAGTGAAACTAATAAAATGATGCCGTGTGACAAATTATAATCAAAATAAACTATAATCTATCTAGCCAAACACTCTACATTGTGTACCATAAAAGATATGCATCTAGGCTTGATGAGGCTTGATGCGTGTTTTCCGAGTTTTGCACTTGTTACTAATTGATCATGACATCGTGTATTGGTCACATGTCGCCATGCCTAGACTTCAAAGTTTGTCTCGATGCTTTTTTTGACGTCTTAATACTTTTTAATTTCATTACTTACACATCAAAGCTCCATCAACACAATGGATTCCCACGAGAAAATTTATTATTCATCTTTCTACTGAACTTCAATTACTTTAATTTTAGCATCCTCATAGATCATCCTGAGCATAATGGATCCATTTCATCTTGGGAAAATATATAGTGTATGAGAAATACAAGGTCCTTGTTTTTATATGTTAATTAAAGGGGCATCAAATTCAAAAGTTGGTAACAAAAGCATCAATTGACAAGAACCTTTTAGAAAACAACGTTACACCAGAAATTGGATTTACACAGCTCATTTGAAACCAAATTGATAAAACAAAAGTAAGAACATCATTTCCTTCCCTTTATTACCCAAGGTAAAAAGGGTTTGATTTCGTACACAAACAAATTGGAAATTACGTTTCAAAGATCAGTTTAGAAATCACTTGCGAGTGGTACGTGTTCATGGACCATGAACACATTGGCATAGATGAGTCCAGCAAGGCCGCCGCCAATGAGTGGACCAACCCAGTAAACCCAGTGTCCGGTGAAGTCACCGCTCACCACGGCCGGACCGAATGACCTAGCTGGGTTCATCGAGCCACCGGAGAATGGGCCGGCAGCCAGAATGTTGGCACCAACAATGAAGCCAATGGCAATTGGGGCAATTGTGCCCAAGGAGCCCTTCTTCGGGTCAGCTGCTGTCGCGTAAACTGTGTACACTAAAGCAAATGTTATCACGATTTCCATCACAACTCCTTCAATGGCTCCGACACCAGCTGCCACTCCATGGGTTGGAATGGCCTGCATAAGAATTAACACTCAATTAATTGATGAAATTCAATCTTAATTAATTTAATTTGGTATATGTACTATCATTGTTGGAATTTTGAACATTTTATGAAAATTGTGCACGTGTCAGACTTACCAGGCCACCGGTGACGACTTTGAGCAAGAGGCATGCAACAATGGAGCCCAAAAGCTGAGCAATCCAGTAGAAAATGCCGGTGAGAATTGTGATTTGGCCACCAACAGCCAAACCAAAGGTGACGGCCGGGTTTACATGGCCACCGGAGATGTTGGCGCCAACAGAAACCGCTACAAACAGTGCGAATCCATGGCAGATCGCTACCGCCACGAGCCCCTCCGGGTCAAGGGCCGCATCGGATGTCAACTTATCTATCAAAACATTTCAAAATACAACCCACAAATCAGAATTATTATTATTATTTTTTTTTTTTTTAACAAAAACCGATGTTTATCACAAGGTTCATTGCATGGCCAGGTTGTTACTTATTTAGCACACCTAGTCTAACGGATCCAATCCAACGAAGAATTCTGCCTATTTTCCTCTTATTCATTTGTGCATGCAAATAGTTTTAATTATTTTGTTTGTGAAATGTGATGCAATCGTGACTCGATTCATATACTCGATTGTTGGACAATATTTCATCGAGAGGAAAAAAAAAGAGTGGTCAATTACTAACTGTAAGCAATGGCCGAGCCGACTCCGGCGAAGACGAAGAGCAAAGTGGAGATGAATTCAGCTAAGTAGGCCTTCAAAGAGCCAACGCTGAATGAGTCGTCGAGACGTCCGAAAGCGATTGCCGGCATTTTCAATCGGAAAGAAGCACAAGAAATTCTTGAAGAATATGATGAGAATATCAGAAAGGACAGTGTGTGTTGATGGCACAAAGCCGTTCCTATGTCACATATATATACTAGGTAGCTATGAATAGACAAATATATAAGATTAACTTTTTAATATTAATTTTCATTTTATGAGATTATTTCGGAAGTTGTTATAAGATAAGGAAAGAAAACAGTATCTACCTGGAAATTTCAATCTCAAATGTTAATTTATGATTAATAATTAATTAAAACCGACCAAACTTAATAAAGTACAAGCTACCATTTTAAACAAATTTATTATTCATTTATGTAAATCATCACTAAAATTAATTTTCGTTAATATTTATATTATTGTTATCTCGTTTGTATTATAAATCAACACAAAAACATTAGGGTCGTCATATTTATTATTAGCCTTGAATCTTGATCGATCGATTTAACTGGTTCAAGAATTGATCAGAAGTAAAGTAACTATACTTTCGCGTCAATTGCTTTCTTTCACCTAAAAATTAATGAAAGAAATAACGTTAGAATTTTAGTGAACTTAATGCCAATAACGTGCTACAACGTTAGAATTGTCTTCAAGTCGTCAACAGTATGTCGTCTACTATGTCCATGTGAACTTATAATTCAAACAAAAAAAAAAAATTTGGAATGTGGGTCATGCTTATTAGTGACATAATTTTATTTTTTATTACTATTATAAAATTTAGAAATTAAAAAAGTGCTAGAGTCATGACTGACTCTCTGGGCCACATAGTGCACCGCCCAACTAAGCAATGAATTTGGTTCACGGGATTTGGTGGGTGTATTCGAAACTTGTGGTTAGAAATGGAAGGAGTTAATTATTTATTTATTTAAATCCATTATATAATGAATAAAATTTTAAATTTTAATTTCTTTAATCATGTTTTTATTAGTTAGTACTTAATTTTTTTGCATTATAGAATGGATTGGTTAGGGGTTTAAAAGTGGCATAATGGAGGGAATCTTGAACAAAGTTTTGTCGTGGTTTTCCATAAACAAGATAGAATTAACTTGTTTAATTATTTGTAGAGGGTTTTTAGACTTGCATATATTAGATTTTGAAGTACGAAAATGATCTACAATGCATCTGTTTGATTTTGAATTTTACGTGAACCAATAAAGACATTTACCCTCTTATTAGCACAAATCAATAACTAGACTCGCTTCTACATTAGCAGCTACAAACAGAACTGTAATGAGATATTGGGTCGTGATGCAAACTTGCATCTGTTTGGATTTGGGGCTTTTGTTATTAGACCTCAATGTAACACAAGCATAAAAAGGTCAGCGGACATGTTGCATCTTTTCCCGTTCCAATACAAACATAAGTAAACACATAACAAAACTTTCAGGAGCTTTTTAAACACTACTCATGTAAACAAATATGAAATTTTACCTTCAAACTCACATGTATGATAATGTTCAAAAACTTTTAGGAAGTTTTGTTAAAAAGCTTTTCTACTATGGAACGTGTATCGTAGCTCGCCACGATAACCAACGTGTGTTCACGAATTCAAATATGAGTTGCCTCATATACCATACCTCAATAGACTATATATGGCTGAAAGGTTTTTTTAATAAAACAGAAGTTCTTAAACATTATTACTCAAACGTATTCATTTTTGTATGTCTATTATTATATTGAAAAGTGAAATGAGTACCGAACATGAAAATTATGGCTAAAAAAAGCGTAATAATAACAATGATAGTTATGTAAAGGGAAAATGTCAATATATCACAAAATTGGTCGGTGTAAATTAATGATTCAACCGGCAAAAATGCCTTGGCCAGATCGGAAGAGAATTTACGACCATTCATGGGGACCCCGAAATCTTATTAGTGTGTATCACGTTACTTCAAGATCATATTTTTCGTCTATTCAATTCACGCATGAAATCATTTATGTTATGAGGAACTTAGTTGTTTTATTTGTGTGTTGTGTGGAAAGATAATACTAGACTCATTCAAGAGGAGTAAACTTTATTATTCAAAAAAATATAAAGCATAATCTGACATCGTTTATGTAAACGTATAGGAAAACAATATATGTGATGTCGTATTATGAAATCTTAAATTAATGAATGTTAAAATAGAGTAAAAATCGTTAATATAAAACCATAATAAGTACGATTCAACTAAATATAATAACTTATTAAATGAATAATAAAAAAATAAAAGTATGGAAATAAATATACTAATTTAACATAGTAAATAATATATATTACATCTGATAAACATAACTTGAGTTAATGATGAAAGATAATACGTATATATTTCTCAAATCGATTAAATTAAAAATAAATTAATATATAACTATATACAATAGTGAAGCCAGACATTATTGAAGGGGTGAGCCGTGATTATATACACGGCTTAATTACCTTTTATATATAATTTTCTTTTACAAGCTAAAAAAATTCCAAGTTGGCGGGACGGCCCACCATGGCCCTCTGTAACTACGCCATTAATCACATAAAAATAAGTTAAAAACTTAAATTGCAATTTATAGAATGATTTATCTTTTAAATTCTAACGCGTTAAAATATAAAGATGATAGTAAAAGTATTTAAATAGACATCTTAATATGCTTATAAAATCTATAAAAGACTAGGCTTAATAACAGGAGCAAAACACAAATGTTGACTCAAAATAAAGTAGGAAAAACAAAAATAAACACAGTAGATAGGTTCAAACGCCCAAAATTCGTTATTAGTAGTGGCAAAGCTATTGGTTTAATCTGTCTTGTCAAGTTGCCCCCCAAAAGCATATATTATGAATCGAAAACAGGCATCGTATGTAAAAGTTATGCTCATTTCTTTGAACGTACAAACTATTAAACTTGCAAAAAAAAAGGGAGAGGTTGACGACAAATAGATTTGAAGTAAACGACTCAATTACGAAAATTGAGATTTATAGTAGAAATGGACAGGAAATATAATTTTGAAATAAGAAGGTAATTATCGAAATATTAATGTTGCTAAATATATATATCTAATTAATAAAAAACAAAATATATTAACTATGAAAAAATCGGCCGACATTAGCAAGTAAAAAAGAGCGGGAAAAGTAAAAATGACAACGACTCTACGTTTATGTAGATAATAATAATAATATAGATTATGATAGAAATTAAGAATATATAGCATTACTTCAAGATCATTTTTTTCGTCTGTTTTCGATTCACACATGAAATCATTTATGTTTAGAGAAAATTGTGTTAATACATTTTTTTTCTTTGATTGGTTTTTTTTTTCTTATTTTAGTTGTCACTTTAATTTTTCCACAATACACTTTTCTTTCTTTTTTTTTTTCATACAGAGGGGATTGTATTTTTTCTTTGATTGGTTATTTCTTTTAGTTATTAAAAATTAATTAATTGAAAATTAATAATAATAAAAGAGAAAATTTGCTTAAAACGTCCATTTTTAGCATGATGATATTTTCAAAGAAACACATATATTTTTATCCAAAAAAAAAAAAAACACTCTCTCTCTGTCTCTCTCTCTCTCGCTCTCTAACTTAATTGCAAAAATATCCATCTTAAGAACGAAACCTATCTAGTGTGGGATGCTCTTGAAAAACCCATGCCTGATTCTTACTACTTTGGTTTAATTATCGATGAATGCCAGTGTTTGTCCAGAGAGTTAGGCAATGTCTTATTTGTATGTGTTCGGAGATCAGTGAATGAAATGGCTTATCAATTAACTCGGGCATTTGTATCACGTCCCCACTAATTTTACAATATTTTCAGATACCTTATATTAATTTACAAATATCATAGCAGAAACTTTAATAGAATTAACGGAGACGAGCCGTGCAAAACCAATAAATTTTCTTTATCTTATCGAGTTTAACATTCTATAAAGTTAATTTCTTAAATAAGCAAGTTGTTAAGGTTTAAAAAATCATTGAAACTATATTTTTCAATAAAAGGCAAAGAATACAATAAGTTGTACTAATAGAAATATTTCATTGATTACTAAAGCAAACAAAATTAATCTAGTCAAGACAAATTATTGGGAAGTTATCATACTGTAAAGTAAGTTTTCAATTGATAGAAATACATTAATAGAAAGGTGAGCATATTTATTAATACAAAAGACATTAAATTCATAGTAGTTTCAAAGATATGTTTCCATTACATGCAAAACTCTACTCCCGTTTGCGAGTATGCTCCAACTCAAGGCTTGCCTTACTTTTCAAATATCATATCTTTAATCATCTACAAAAATTGTAGAATAAGGGAGTGAGTACGAAGTACTCAATGAGTAACAAAACTCTTTGATTCTCCTTTCATTTGAAAGAGTCATTTATCAATCAAATCATTGCATGGAAAGCTTTCAAATATCCAAAAAGCCCATATTACTAGTTAAACTGCTACTCGTGGTGTGTGCAAGATATCAATTCAATCATGGCCATGTATAATTAAGTGGATCCATATTCGAATCCCGGTTAACCTTTACCGAAATTACAAATAAATTAATTCAAATCAAACACCACACTAGTCTTCCATATCCTGAAATCATTGAATAGGTCATAGTATAGGAACAATTCAAAGCAATTCAATATAAAACGGGTAGAACAATTAGTGATTCAAATGCAATAAATCAATCTTTCTTTTCAATGCATCAAGATTTATGTTCATTTCATGGAAATCATCAATCAAAATACATGCTTATCTTATTAAAGTTTCATGAATGTAAAAAGGGAATCAAAGTATTAGTTACTTATCTTTTGATTTCTCGAAGATGACTTTAATAATTCCAATGTAAAAAAGTGTCTCTAAAATCTTGCTATTCCTCAGTCAAAGCTAATTTTTAAGTTATAATTTATCTATGTATGGCAAGGAGCATTTTTCAATAGACAAATAGGTATTTTAATGGATTTTAAGGGTATTTTCTCCACCATTATTAAATTTAGACGAATTTGGCTAAGGGAAATGGTTTGGAGAAGGCTTGGAAGAATTCCCTACCCTTGAACTAGTTGGTAGATTTAATTGTTTTTTTGTAAATCTTTGAGTTTTGACAATCAAACTATGACATGTGGGGCAATGTGGCGCCGTACACTTGGCGGTAAATTGCTTGAGCAGTCTTTATATTTTTTAATGTTGGGGCAAAAAAACCTAAAGTGAAAAACCTAAAGTGTAAATTGAAAGGGAAAAAACCTAATTGAAAAAGAGGAAAAAAAATCAAAGGGCAAGACCAATTTTACAAGGTGAAAAAAACCTAAATTTAGGGCTAAATTTGGCCATTTGTTTACCTTTTCCCCCAAAAGTGTTAAAATCTATATCTTTTCACCTATACATTATTTGAGTCAAGTGGGAAAAAACCTAAAAATATGATTATTGACTCTACATTATTTGCATGCATGTAAACAAAGGGGGAAAAAACTCAAATTTGGGTTTTTTCCCCACATTAATCATTCTCTTATAATTAAGTCCTGATAGTTTGATTCATGTTGCTTGAGTCATTTTACTTAACGTAATTTATAATTAAGTGACTATACTTTGAGTTATACTAATCAAGTACTATATTTTCATTCTATACATTATTTAGGCAATAATTTTTAATCGTATAACATAATTGATGCAATTTGGATCGTTATTCAATCATCATCAACCATATAATGTAGCAAACTCGAGTATTTATTCGATCATCGTCAAAATACAACTATGACATTATATTTAATGGCAAACACGAGTAGTAATTTTTGGATTTTGTAACATAATTGATGCAAACCCAAGTGGTTATTCAATTGCCGTCAAATAACACTCACATCGTCAATAACCATCCTTTAATTTTTTATATTTATTCGAATGGTAAATCTTGTAATCTTTCAATTAGTGTAATTCTAACAATTGTTACGTTAAAATAACGATTAGGTTGCCACTAATCATATATTAATTCAATGATTGTTAAAATAACAGTCATGTTATCAATAGCTTCATTTCAAATTTTAGTCATTCGTTTAAGTAATAGTCTTGTGACTTTACAATTGATGTAATTCAATTCAATAATATTATAACATTTTAGTTGATGAAAATCCTATTATTATTTAATCATCATCAACATAACGGTTAGATGCTTAAAATTTTCTGGGATATTACGTCTGACTCTTTGTCTGACTCCACTAAGTGGATTGAATGCCGTCCATCCCTCATGCATGGTGTACTTCTTTATGATATTATTGAGGAGTTGGGATATGTAAAACTTGTAAATCCTTTTGCCCTTTTCCTCAATTAGATTTACAAGTTTTACATATCCCAACTCCTTACTGTATTGTGCAACCAACCCGCTCTATGCTCTATGAGCGTTTAATTCTCATTCTCTTCTTCTCATTATAATTTTAATTATAATTGATTTGATAACTATATTCATTTATAATCACACATTTCAAATATATATTAAATATTCACAACGCATGTCACTTCATTATAATTCAATATCACTCTTTAAAAAAAAAAAAAAAATCAACACCATAAGGAGAATCAATAGCCACGAGCCTGGCCGGATTTGAAAGTATTGCTTACTGAGAAAGGCGGCTCAACCTAGGTGTTGTGCCTCCTCAGCAGACCCACCTGCCTCATGGGGTGGAAGGGTGAGGGTACGGTCATGTGTTGGACTGTAGTTTTTCTTCACAAAAATTCTAAGAATACGTGAAAATTGAATATGAACAAATGACGTTATAAATATGACATATTTTTATTGAATGATAACAAGGTATATAAGTGATTATCACATAATGAAATTGTATCATGTGATAATGTCATTTATTCAAGTCATTTATTTATATCTCTATAGAATTATTAGTTAAGCTGCCTTTCTTTATTGACAATTGTGGCTCGAATTGTGAGTGGAAAGAAGATGGATATAGTGAATATGGAATTTAGTTAACATTGTAAACTTTAGTTAAGATTCTTAAAAAATGAACACGTTTTCACAAGTTTTTATATGTAGATAAATTTATCCAACACACCTAAAATTTCCACACTTAATTAAATTTACCTTGGAAGATGGATGGTTACATATATAATATCATAAAATAAAATATGAAAATATAATAAGGTATATGTAACCGTGGTATATCTGTTAGATCCAGAACGAGTTTGAAACTTTGAATTGATTTGGCACGCCACTTTTGGATCTTTTATTTTTTCATTCCACGTGCTTGTTCCTCATCCTTTTTTTTTTTTTTTATTTACTTATCTTCATTTCTTCACGTGTTCTCTTTTATTTATTATTATTTTGCCTTACTTCTTTCTTATTGCTTATTTGATTATTCATCTTCTTATCACCTATTTGATCTAGCATTAGATATATAACATTATATAATGTCAAACTGTCATGTGACTTTTTATTTAAATGTAACATAATTAATGTGACATTTTTTAATTGAAAAGTTACAAGTCACATTTTATATTATTTAATTTAAAATTTACACAAATGTAACATAAATGTGACTTTTTACTGCTACTGGTGATTTTTTTTATAGGTGACTTTTTAAAGGTCAAATTTTCTAATTAAAAAGTCACATAAAAAGTCACATTTTATGTGACTTTTGAAAATGTGACATTTTACTTTTATATGTGGCATTTTTCCTATATGTGACTTTTTAAAAGCCACATTTTAATTAAAAAAATAACATAAATATGACTTTTGAAAATGAGATTTTTATTTCTGTGTGACATTTTTCCTATACGTGACTTTTTAAAAATCACATTTTAATTAAAAAGCCACATAAATGTGACTTTTGAAAATGTGACTGTCTGCTTCTCTGTGACATTTTTACTATACATGGCTTTTTTAAAAAATATAACTTTTTACTTTTATGTTTGGCATTTTTCCTTTACAAGACTTTTTAAAAGTCACTTTTTTAATTAAAAAGTCACATAAATGTCTCTATTAATCCACATAACTAATCACATGCGACTTTTTTAGTATAATTAATTGTGATTTTTCTATTTTTTCCCTTTTTGGTTAAACATGACTTTTTAATTAACTGCAACATTTCCTATTATATATATGACTTTTTTTCAAAAATATCATGATGAGAAAATTTCTCTATATATGAATTTTTAATTAAAAAGTCACAAGAACATAACTTTTATATATGTGACCTTTTTATTTTATACAAGACTTTTTCTTATAAAATATAATGTTGAATATGTGACTTTTTAATTAAAAAAGTCACATCAGTGTGAATCTTATATATTTGACTTTTTTATTTTTGTTCCAGACTTTTTTTATGAAAATATAATAATTAAAAAATTTCTCAATATGTGACTTTTTTATTAAAAAGTCACACAAATGTCACTTTTATATAAGTGACTTTTTTTTTTTTAAATTTTTGTAGGAGATTTTTTTATGAAAATATAATGATAAGAAAATTTCTCAATATGTCACTTTTTTACTAAAAAGTCACACGAACGTGACTTTTATGTATGTAACTTTTTATTTTTATGTGAGACAAATTTTTTTATAGAAATATAATGATGACGAAATTTCTCAATTTGTGACTTGTTAACTAAATAGTCATACGAATATGACTAAAATATGCGACTTTTTTTTATTTTTGTACAAGGCTTTTTATTCTATAGTTACTATTTAATTAAATATTACTTTTTAGTTTAACGTGGCATATTTGGTGTGACATTTTTAAATTGAATATGACATCTTCTATTTGTGATTTTTTAGATGTAACTTTTTAATTTAATGTAAGGGTGATGAAATAATAATAATAATAATAGTAATAATAATAAGGCATTTAAAAAAAAAATCAGAAAAGACCTTGGAGGGAAAAAATAAAAATGAAACTGAGATAAGAGGTAATACGAGCTGCATGGGCCTTAAGATGGGCCGAATATGTTTACTTCCACTTTAATAGACGTGTGCCTTGGTTGACCGTATTTTTACGGCTTTGTTCTGAAACCATTATTTTCCACGTATTTCTCTAAACTACTTATAATTTGAAGGTATTTATGTAGATAGCCCGAAAGAAATTATTGACTGTAAATTGACATAAATAACATAATAATTAGCTGTGCAACATTGTACTAGTAACAGTACATACTTGGAAAGCTTATTATTATTATTATTAATTAAATTAAACAACAATGTAAGGATTTAATTTTTACAAATTTAAGCTAGGCTTAGATGCAAGCAATCCATGAACATGCGCAAAACAACAGATTGTAAATTAGAGTTTCAAAAATTCAAAGTAGAAGCTAAACTTTAGTTTTATTCAGCATGGCGCCAGACAACTACACTACATGAATAAAACTAATATTGGTTTCACAGAAACCACTATTAGTTTTTATAAACAAGTGGCACAGTCAGACGTTATTAGAGGAATATGGTAGAATGATGGATCGTATAGTACATGCAGCTAAAACCTTTATATATATAATTTTTTTTTACATGGCGGAAAAAAATTTTCCATTTGGGGGGGCCACCTAAGCTTCGCTTGTGTATGAAACTAATATTAGTTTCTTTTACATTTAGTGCCAGACGAGTGGTGCTATATCAAATTTAAGCCAGACCTAGCTGCTACTACTATATCTCTGGTAATCAATTTTTGTGGCTAATTGATTGAATGAGTTATTACCTTTAAGATATCAAATTCGTGAGTCCTGCTTGTCAAATTACTACACGCTCGATATGGACTGGTACAAGTTATTGTGTACTTCTTGATAATATAATAACCAAGTTTAAAAAAACAAAAATTTAAAATTTATCTAGAATTTTAAGTTGTTGCTGTTTGCATTAAAGAGTATATTCCCTTCGCCCTATGAAAATAATCCACTATTTCTTTTTTATTTGTCCTAAATCATACTCCACATTCTTTAATAAATTTCTAACTTTTCGTATGTCTCTATTTAATATGCATTGTTATTAAAGTTAAATATTAAAGTGAAATAATAATTAAATAAATGGGTACATTACTAAAAATGTTCTTATATTACAATTGTTTAAGAATATTAATTAAATTTTCTTAATTTATGTGAAAATAAATAGGAGATTATTTTTATAGGGAGTAGTTACGTTGATTGTTCAAATCAAATAAGTTTGTCTAGCATATTTTTAAAATCTACAAAAGTGGCAGCTTGGTTCATTTAAAATGCGTTCATTCTTCAACTTGGTAGTTAGTGTTATAACTTGCCTTTAAATTTTGGAAAGTGTCATGTGTTGCATCAAATCAAACTATTATAAAACCAAAGACCATTATATATTGATGTAATTATTTTTTAAAGCATGCAACCTTTAAAAGTTTTAATTTTCTTAACACCTTTATAATAAGTCTTGATATAATATTGATATCAGAAATTGTAGTTAATTAATTCTAACAAACAACTTAATATGATTAAAGACCAAAAATAAGCATGCAACATTTCAAAATCAGTTAGCTTCAACATATTTCCGTCTTACACATGGAATAAATGTGGAATAAAAAATCGACTAGGCTTTTAAGATTGATCCATGTATCTTTTAAATCTAAAAATTATATATATACACACACACACACAAACACAAACACACACGCACACACAAATTAGGGATAGTAGGAAGGAACATGTATTGGCATCAAAACTCTTTTTTTAGAGGAAAATGCTTAATTTTCATTACTAGAATAGTCAATCTCAAGAGTGGGATACAACCAGGGGGCGGGCTATTCAAGACACATGGAGAGTTAAATTCTCAAGCTCTACGAGCTAAAGAGTGAGCTACATCATTTGCTCGTCTATTAATATGTCGCATTCTAAAATTATTAGCTCCCTTTATTAACTCCTTACAGTCGTAGACAATGAGACCAAACTCTGACAAGTGTTCCCGTCTTTGCATTGCATCCACCACCACTTTCGAATCCATTCCAATCATAACATTAGAGATCCCTAACGAACGTAGCCAAGCCAATGCTTCCCTCAAGCCCATGCAATCAGCCACATTTACCTCAAAACGAGCCTCCAAAAATTGAGTACGACTATGTACTTGCTCATTGCGAATGATCATACCAAAGCCAAAAAAACCAGCCTCCTTAAACAAAGATGGCATCAAAACCTTTTCTAATGTGCAAATACGAATAAAATAAAAGCACCATAGGACTTAAAAGGGCTCTTTCGAATTGATTAACTCAACGAGTTGTTGTCATCTTAAAAATCATGTTAAAGAATAAATTCTACATCACATGTGCACACCAGCATATGCACATTCGATCGAAGAAAATTAAACTGACCTTTTAAAATGGCTCTCATCTCTTGGCATGGTTTAAAACCCATCAACTAGATTCAATTAAGATGAGTTCTCAAATTTTCATTGTTCTTCAATTCATACGAGTAGCCATATTAAGCAATGTGCGCATGTAAAGAATAAATCATGCACCAAATAAAGTAAAAAAAAAAAAGGAAAAAAAATTCAATAAGACTAAGATGAATAAATGTTACTTACAGATTATCATTCAAGGTTGTAGCATGACATAAAGGCCAACAAAGCTATATGGAACATAAAGTAATTCTATGGATACATATATTATATGAATATATAAGAAACAAATCAGTCTGTTAGTCATCATAGATTGATTGTCAGCAAGTTGTGAATTTGAGAGCCTACAGGATGACTAACTAAACATGTCACAATTTTATATTAAAGAAACACGTATGTATAAAATTATTAATTGAATATATAATAATTCCAATAATCGAAATAGCATCAATTATTACTTGTAGAGGGGAAGAATAATCATTGGGATCTAGCTCCTTAAAAGCCAATACCCCGTCCTACTATAGCTTGAAATAATATTGCCTAGATTCAACTGGAGCATCAAATGAGTAAAGAATAAAGCTACAAAGCTACGCGGTGGCACTTGGCCTCGACACCATTTTATAATTCAATTTTATTTTATAAACCATTTATTTTTCCATCGATCTAATCATATATATTGAACATGCCAAGAAAGATAAATCAAAATTAATGGCTTTATCGTCTAATTAGAAGCGGGCATAGTTACACAGCAAGTGGATTTGCAAATAAAAGAAAAGTCTACATCTAATAATACACAAATCTACTTCTACATCTGTAGTATATTAAAAGTGAGAATGAGTGGGAAACTTTGAATTTCCTATTTTGCCCGCACTTATTTCCCTAATTTACACTAATATCTCTATTTAATATTTCATTACTTTTATTTTTTATTAATAATAATAAGTCTAGTCAATTCATGTGTTTTAACTTTTCATCTTCCATGTCCTTTGATTTTCCCTACTTTTTCCTCTTTTATTCCCTTAAACTTTCACTCAAATTATGAATGAATTCATTATTTTATTAAATGGACTATTATGATATTAATTTTACAAGTTACATTATTTTGCAAATTCTTTCAGTTTGTTGCACATGTTACAATTCAATGAAATATATATAAGTAAAAAAACCAAGTTGGTTACTCTCAAACCGGTAGAATTTAAAAAGAGGTAATGAAATGTGATTTTGAATTAGCTTCCTTCTTCTGCCTACTTGCTATATCATAATCCACTTTATATTCAATTTATCATTATACTCACACTATAAAGGTCGGTTTCCGTCATCACAGTATCATTTTTTTACTCATACTATAAGAGGCGCACATACTAATTATCACTTGTAGAAGAAAATAGTTAAATATGAGTAACAAAATATTCTGACTGAGCCTTTATATATGTTTGTTGATTATTAGAATTTATCATATGGCTAAGAGCATCCACAATGGAGATGCTAAATGGAGTTGTTAGATATTTTTATTAATTACATGTCAAAATTAGTGTTACATTGGAGATGTTAGTGTCATTATTAAAACAATCATTTTTGGCTTAGCGTTAAAATTGTTGTTAACTTTAACAATAATTTTAAGACTTGAGTTGACACTTTTATTTATAAAAATTCTTTTTCATTTATTTGATAATGTTTGATCAATAAATTTTAGTAATACCGGGGTGTATTTAGACTTCATAAACTTTGACAGCTAAGTCTAACGCATCCAATGTGATTGATAAACAATGATTAAAATTAGCATGTCTATATGTCATTTAACAATCACTAAAATTACATTCTCATTCTTATATGAATACCTAAAATTAACACAACAGTTGTGGATGATCGGAAGAGCAATTTTTTAGTTTTCATAAATGTTCGTCATTATTATCAATCCAGATTTGGACGGTCTGACTACTCAATAATTTTAACTTATAATTGTTAGTACTATAGCACTTCTATTAAATGATGATTGTTGCTTGGGTTCCCAACCACTTTCGGCTAAAAATGGGCACAGCTTTCTATTCCAAGTAGGATTAGGCAAACGCCACACAGGACATAACAACAACATTCAAGGTAATTGTACTTCAGTTATTTTGACAACTTCAATTCGTCTAGTATAATAGACTCCCTCCGTCCCACAAAGATAGTCCCGTATCTAACACCCAATCCAAATAATTTTCTAAGCAACCTTCTTACGGTCACAAACAACCAACCTAAGCATCCATGTTGTTGTTTTATTTCTATTTCAACACAGAATCCAATCATACTATTTCTGTTCACGTTCGTGATGGAACTCCTAAACATTTAACAATTCTTCATCACTCCCGTCCACTGTACTCCTATTTTGAAATAGAAATGACGAACTAAGAGCTTGTTCTTTGAAGCCTTTTGAAAAGTGATTTAAAAAGCTAAAAAGTTCTTCGGAAGAATGTTTAAAGGAGAATTAGAGAGAGATTATCGAGAAATGAAAAAGATAACTTTTTACAAAAAAATGCAGTTAGTACTGAAATTTAAACGTTGATCATCTTTTTAGTTTAGATTAATATACTGCTTCAACTGTGAATCTAACGGTAAGGAGGAAGAATAATGAAGAGAAGTTGGTATTCAGAAAGAAGAAAAATCATGAGCAAATGAAGAGTGAAAAAGGAACAAAAACAACATACATAACTATGCGCTTTTACCAGGCCTATAAGATTGAAAATCTCCTTAAACTCAGTAATTAAAATCTATGATAGGAGTTACCTACAGCCATCTAACCCCTAAATTCAACAACCACGTAGCGGTGAAAGACAGATTCAAGTAACTAATTACTTAATCTTGATCTTCCATCATACATTTGGTCGGACTATCCCCCAGATGTACATATGGGGGGAGATAATGGGATAAACCACAGTCGTCCAATGATCTCCCACCACATGTGCATCTAACGGGATATGGCAGGAGATCATTTTAAAATAATCACCTGAACCAATATCTCCTTTATCAAGCACAAAAAATGCTTCCACTTTAATACCGATCTTCAAACGAAGCAGAATAATTTAGAAGAAAAAGGCAGTGCCTAGTTGATTTATGTGCTCAACAGTGGCAGGTCAAAACATTATTCAGAAATGTACTTGCAGCTCCCCAGCATGTAATAATGCAGTAATTGCAACCACCAACCTACTGCCAATACATGTAAATCGACAAACGGGAACCTGATAAACTAATAAAAATTACTGCATTTAAGTTTCTTGGATGTATTCCTCTGTTCTTACACTACCAATGGCCTAACGCACTCTGCACATTTTCATAAAACGTGACTGGCATAAGATGCTGATAGAACAGTTGGTAGACGTCCAATTCCGTATATTAAACACTATGAATTGTCAGTAGTAGCTGTATGTTAACTTACATTGAAAGGTCTCCTACCTCCTTTAAGTCACCATATAAACCCCTGATTAAATGTATCAACATCGTTATACCAAGCCATACTTCTTAACACCCAGAAAAGTGAAAACCCAAAACGCTATTTCCTCAAGAAAGCAACCAATTTATATCTGTACTAGAAATTGTTTAGAAAGTCACCGTACTTCCGGCGCCGTTTCCAGACATTGCAACATTTTCATGGAGTTCAGTGGTGAAAGACCCCTTTGGAACCTGGTGGATGAAGAAAGGAAACAGATAAAGTTACCTAGAAGATTTTCATTTGGAAACAATGAACCTGAACCTGAATTCGCTCCAGCAAGAACGTCTTGTGTCTCAGCAGCCTCCTTCCCACTTTGGCCGATGAGCCCTGAAACGCCGTGGACGCGTTCTCCTGCGCGTGCCTCTTTATCCCCCCCTCTCCTATATCATTGCTTAGCCTCTCTCCACCGTAGTGAAGGTAACATTTTCTCTATTGCAGTTACGAATGACTTCGTTTTTACAGGGTCAGCAAGCAGTAGGATCCATGCATGGAAACAACCAGATTGCACAGAGATGGGATATATGAAGGCTACAAGTGGTGAAATTCGAGCAATCTTAGCTTACGGGAAAATACTATTCACCACACATGGAGACTACAAAATCCGCGTGTGGGATGTTTCCTTGACAGAAAGCTTTAGATCAAAGAAGACAATCACCCTGCCTCGAAGGTCATTCTTCTCCTATCCAAAGAAGAATTACCAGCAACATAAAGATACTATCTCATGCATAGCATACAATCCCAAGGAGAAGCTCTTATATACAGGATCATGGGATAAAACAGTTAAGGTGTGGAAAATATCTGAAAAACGATGTGTAGACTCATTTGTTGCTCATGAAGGTCATGTTAATGCAATTGTCTTAAACCAGGAAGATGGATGTGTCTTCACTTGTTCTTCTGATGGCACAGTGAAAATATGGAGGAGAGTTTTTAGGGAAAGCTCACACATTTTGACAATGACGCTTAAGTTTCAACCATCTCCAGTTAATACCTTAGCTCTGTATCTCTCCCCGGGTGAGTGCATCCTCTATTCAGGCTCATCAGATGGATTGATAAACTTCTGGGAGAAGGAGAGAATGTCCGGAAGGTATAATCATGGTGGATTCTTGCAAGGCCATCATTTTGCAGTTCTATGTCTAGTAACAATAAAAGATCTAATCCTTAGTGGTTCAGAGGATGCAACCATAAGAATATGGAGGAGAGAAGATGGGAACTCCTTCCATTCATGCCTTGCAGTGATTGACGGTCATCATGGACCAGTCAAGTGCTTGGCTGCTGCCATAGAAATAGACGACATCCTGACGGGATTGTTAGTCTACAGTGCCAGCCTAGATCAAACTTTCAAGGTATGGAGAGTCAAAGTTTATCCTGCAGAGAAAGAGGAGCTGGATAAATCAGAAGCAAATGATCATCACCTGAAGACTACAGATTGCAAAATGAGTCCAGTGTTATCACCTTCATGGGTAGAGAAGAAGATTCAGGGCAGTGATTTCTGAAGTAGGACTAATAAGATAATAGCAGAAGCAGCAGGGCCAACAACTTGAGTAATTTATATCTAGTTCAAGATATCTGGCACACACTGCAAAGCATAGCAGTAGCCAAAGAACAACATATAATCCTGTCTTTGGTGCTGTATATCTCTAAAGTATTTGCAGTTTATAGTAGATCTTTTTTAAAGTAAAGACTAGCTTCTGTTGGCAATACATAATCACCTTCCAATTTCCCTCGTATGGAGGAGGAAATGAGAAAAGGATCCTTTCCCAAGTGATTTTTCTGTTTTCAGTTCACAGTCCACATGACAGAAATTGCTTGAGTATAACATGTACTTCCTGCTCAGGAATTTTACAATATCTATGTACCAAGAGAAATGCTAGGAATTTCAGCAGAATCCTAGTTGGCATCATGTAACAAGATCAATCTCCCCTTTCAATCAAATCCAAACCTGCCCATTTTAATGTCTTTATTCTGGATCTAACCAGTGTAAGGTACTAAGGGAACATGTAATTGACAGCTTACAACGAACACCACACTCCCCTCATAAACTTTCTTGCCATTTTGGATACCATCCAAAGGGAGTTTGAAATCAAAAGAGGACACGTTACTATCATGTCATAGTATGATAGTAATAACCAGTAAGTAGCTGTAGACATTGAAAAACAGAAGCATATTTCATTTCTCCCTATCATTATCACTTGAAGAGGTAGGCATCATTTTTTCCCTGTTCTGATTATTCTTTACAATAAACTAACCCACCTATAACATTTAGATTTTAGGCAGACCAACCACATCACTTTGTGCAAAGAAATGTTTCACATATCATGCATAAGATTGAGTTCTGTATGTGTGCTTAGTCTCTTAAGTACAAGCAAGAACTCAATGAAGATGTTCTTGATCAAGCATAACATATTGCCTAGAGAGTGCAATAACAGGCAAAGACAAGCAGCGGTAACTTGAATTGATTGCATAGTTAAGAGTTAGACACATATGCATATTCGCTTTTCAATTCTGCAGCCGAATAACCACGAACATTCAGTCCCTATCCATCTGGTCTAGTAACTAGTAATATAGAAGTACGAAGAGGGAGAATTAAGCTTTGACAATATATATACATAGATACCCCAACCCAAGATTGACTTGCAGAATGTTACATTGAGCGAGGCTTGGCCTGTTGGAATTTTTCCTTCTCCATTTCCCCGTTTCCACTTTTTAGACAGTAGATATCCTAGTAATTCTGGTGCAAGCAAAGCCGGCATTCACGAGCCCGACAATATGAAGCAATCTTGCTTCTAGTATGATACTTGAGTAAAATATACGACTTGCAGCTTTTCTTTGAGTAATTATTCCATCATGACTACATTAAAAAGTTCATTTTATTTTCTTTGAATATAGAACATTATCTTTCATTAAGACTGAATTCACTAGGATGGGACCTGGATATAATAGAAACTGAAGAAAATTAACAATTATTATGGAAGGGAGTCTCCGTCTCTTGCATTCTATTCATATAAAAGAAATTACAAGCTGGTTGATCTTCAAGGTGAACAAATCAATCTAGTTGCATGTTTTCAGGAAATGGAATGGAAGCGCAGCAATGGTAATATCCATTCTCATCAAATGCGAATCTTTGAGAAAGATAAGCTTCGCGTATAAGATACTCGCCCCATTCCTCAGAACCATATTGATCAAAGATTCCTCTGGCATCAAATGAATCAGCCTTTCTTATCTTTTCTTCCTAAAGGTATAAATTACATGTGAAGACAGATTTGCTTTTCTAAGAGACAAAATGAAGCATTACGCTAAACTTATAAACATAGGGAAAGATTTCAAAGGCCAAAAAATAAGAGTATGTATTAGTACAAGAACATATAAGAAAGAAGAATGAGAATTCTACCTTTTCCTGTGCCGGGCATTCATAACAGTGGCATGCAACTGCAATCCAAAGGTTCAAAAGTCTGTGTCAACATATTGCTAAACATGCGAGCTAAAAAGGATAGAGGTTCCTGCAAACATATGCTCGAAACAATAGAGAATAATACATGAACAGTTGGTGGACAAGGGCTTGACTTACAGCGAATGACAAGACAATAATAAAGCACAATTGCAAAAGACAGAAATGTACTTCTAGTTCAACAAAGTTCCCATTAAGCAGTCTGATATCTGCAATTTTGAGTACCCAACCACTTTCTAAATTTCCTCCAAACAAACAACAAAGCTTTTCCCTTCAAATAATCAACAATATAAAATAAATTGAATAGCATGAACCATAAGTCAGAACTGGATGTGCAGAATTTTCCTATTGGCTTCAACAATTGAATGGACTCAACAACAGCCCAGACATGTAAGTTGAACGTAATTACACGTGCACAAGCTAAAACATTGAAGAAAAATGAAGGATCATTTAAACCAATAGAAACATAGAATAGTCCTTGGCTACTATAATTATTTAGATGCTTGCCAGTTCATTGGGGGCCAGAGCAGGAGACAGAGAGAAACCACTAAATATAGAAGCATACAATTGGTATGAGTATGATTGAACACATAGACACACACAAAAGATTTACAACAACAGCAAGGAAAAGAAGTTAAGAACTCCAAACAAAGGAGCCCTGCTCTCCAGGGTCCACTAAATTCTCTTCTACTTTAGCAAAAAGTACCTTCAGCTTCTGCTGTCCATCTTTTTCAATGACTAGACCAGCTTCAACAAATGCATGGATGATGACTTCTAAGAAAAGCTTAGGAAAATAGAGAGTATACATGATCGAACACTTATGAGACCCTACCAGCTGTTGTCCAATAAACATAAAAATGTTAAGAGGAGAAAATAGAAGATGCAACAAATATGGATACGGCAGGCTCGCATAAGCCGGTCCTCACCACCAATTTCTTGGACAGGTGCATAAACAACGCGTGCCTTGGAAAGAGATCCTCTCATGCATTCCTGCAAGGAGAAGACATACAACACCTTAATGCACGCAAGAAACATCCCACTTATAAAGAAAGGCTTCATGATCTCATTCTGAAACCAGCGATTATGAGAATCATGTTACGTAATATTGTTCATAAAGCTAGTCTTATTTTCAGGTAGACTAGATTGCATGTTGATAACATGATTTGAACAATGTTTTCACTTCGAAAAAAGGCAGATGCGGTCAACCTTAACTCCAGAGTTTCAAGTAGTAGAAAGTTGAAAGTAATCATTTCATTCAATCAAAACGAATAGGTAACCATATACCAACATGTGTTTTTGGGAGTGGATGAATCTACCCTCAATTTAAGACTTCGGAAAAAGAAAAGTAAACAGTACATCGTCAAGCTTTCGAAAAAGAAAAATAACCTCCGCCCCCCAAAAAAATAATAAAAATAAATAAATAAATGACAACCAAGGGGAATACTTACAAGTCCCTTAAGCTTAATAGAAGTAGGCCGGTTATCCAAAGCTTCCAGTACTTTCGATGAGACGCCCTGGAAAGACAGGAGCACATTTACTCCCAAAAAATCCTACCTTACTATAAAAGCATTAAGATCAGAAATGATTTTCTGACCGATCTTCCCCAACATTACTAGATTAAAGGCATGAAGATTTCGGAAGCCAAAACTGCCATATTCTTTCTGTACACACAATTTATCCCAATTAAACTAGTTAATACCCCGAGCATTATCTACCTTTGGACTCCACCAAAATGAATTCATTATATGTTAAAGCTCATCACACAACGAGAGAGAGAGAGAGAGAAGGAAAGTACTCATACAGTAATAAGGGATATCCTGACACACAGTTTTGATAAGGATAACTCTACCTGCACAAGTTAAGAGTTTATTCTTCCAAGCTTTTATCTTTCTCCATAGCTTCCCACGAAGAAAACTAAAAACTTCATTTTTCTTCCTACCAATCAGTGAAGGAAGTCCTTAATAACATCTAGTATTAAGTGGGGCCAAAATCCCAGCAAAGAAGTAATAGCAGACTGAGTTTGTTGAGTCACATTCGAGCTAATTAAAGAAAATACTAGATTTCTGAAGGTTAATGGCTTGACCCGAAGCTTTCTTGTACTCCTGAAAAATTCTTTTCATAGTAATTTCCTCATTTTCTGTTGGTCTGAGAAAGAAAAAGCTGTCGTCAGCAAAGAGAATATGAGTAAATGGCCGTTTAACTCTTATTATTGACATTGATCTATAATGAGAAATTATAATGATGTGAAATGAGTAGTGTAGATTTAATAGAAGTTTAAAATTTACTGTTATAAATGAGTAGTGTCAAATCTATGGTCAAATCAATAGTAGATGAAATTATATAAAGAATTGAAAAAGAGAATCAAAGAAGCTCTAATACTCAAGGTACATCAAGCAATATTACAATGATAAAGTTGTCCGCTCTCTATCGCTCTCTTTATAAGCATAAATAGGCACTCTGTACATAGAATAAAATGGTATAGAGATAGTAAATCACCTTACCTTACCCCATCTTAGGAAAGATAGGGCCAACCCCTTCTGCTTCACTTGCACAGAGTTAGTCATGGTGGTAACATGGAGCATAATAAGTTCAACCCACTGTGAGGCAAAACCCATCTTAACCATCATACTCTATAAGAAAGCCAACTAATCCTGTCATATGCTTTACTGATATCGATCTTAAGTGCCACTTCTCTTTTTTTCGCCCGAAACTTCCTCTTCATGTGATGAATGAGCTCAAAATCTACTATCACATTATCTATGATCGCCTGATCAGGAACGAAAGCTAATTGAGACTTGGAAATTAAATCAGGCAAAACACACTACTATCTATTAGGAAGAACTTTAGCAATAAGCTTATACAATACATTACACAAGGAGATGGGAAGAAACTCCTTCATAAAACTCGTGTTCTCATATTTAGAAATGAAAACAATCAAGGTGTCATTCAAAGAAACTGGAGATTCCTTACATGAGAGCCACTGGGTACACATTCAAAAATGTCATCACCAATTTGAGGCCAAAATTTCTAATAGAACGCAACGTTCAGTCCATCTGGGCTTGGAGACTTCTCTGAATGCATCTAGAGAATAGATCACTGAAACTCCTACCTTATAAAAGGCACCAACAGCAATGCATTTTGAGAGTCAGCAACTCTAGCCTTAATACAATCCAACACACACATGGAGCTGCCAGAACCGTCACTATAAAGGTCCGTGAAATAGTCCTTAGCAACTGCTTACAAATCGTCCATACAGTCATGCCAAACCCTCAACTGGTCATGTAATTTTTCAAACTTGTTAGCATTCTTTCAACTTGTGGTAGCGGCATGAAAAAAACTTCGTATTAGCATCTACCCCTGAAGCCAAAAGACCTTAGCTCTCTGTTTTTTCAGGCTTTCAATAGCTGAAATATCAAAACTTCACCTAAGTGTTTCAATCTTTGATTTTATAAGTTTTATTTTGTCAACAAATTGGAATCTCTTTTTTCAACCCATTCAGCCATTACACTAATACATGAGCCAAGCCTAGTCATTAAGCCTAATGCACGAGTAGAGTCTAGATTTTCATAGACCATCTACTTGAAATCAGCCTCGATTAACCAGCCATTCTCTACCCGAAATCTATAAGTGTTGTGATCCTGTCGCGGTACCTCTGTCTCCAACAAAATTGGCATATGGCTAGAAACTGGCGCCACAAGGTTGCTAAGCTGAGATTGAGGAAATCAAGTGTTTGAATTGGTTTTCAAAAATTTATTAATTATTCAACTTTAATAATTCTAATTTTTTTGTAATAATACACATTAAATAGGAGAGTATAAGAAAACTTATAATTTCAACAAAATTTTTAAAGAAAATTGACCTATATATTTAAACGAATGCAAAAGAAACAAGCGATTATCTTTACAGGGTTGGGATAATATTATCTTTATTGGTAAGAATACTATGTACTATTTCTGTGAATTGCACCCGTATAGCACTAGTATTATGTAAATTGATGTAGAAGTAGAGCTCAGGTTTGGAACTTTGTTGGCGAGGAGAGTTATATGTTAGGCATTTTGTTTCCATTTGCAAGGGAAGTATTGATTAGCCGGTAGAAACATGAACACACACACACACACACACACACATATATATATATTCGTATATCTTGCTCTACCTCTCAAAGTCTCAGTGATAAAAATCAACTCTGGCCAATGTCTATGAGAATGGTCATGGTAAACTAGGGATGGCAACTGGGCAGGTCGGGGTTGGGTTTGGGTTCTCCCATCCCCGCCCCATTTGTGTTTACCCCGTCCCGATCTCGATGTGAATCGCGGCGGGTCAGGTTCGGGGCAGGGAGAGGTCGGGTCGGCGAGGGGAAAATCCCCAATAACCGCCCCAGTTTTTCTTTTTCTTTTTTTTTTTTTTAAAGTCTTATGGTCCTAGACAACAGCATGGAAAGCATTAAACATATAGACCAGACCACGGATTAATATCAAGAAATGCAACAAAAACATGATAGTCAGGAAATTTATGAAAATTTTGGTGTCCCCGTACTCTTGTTCCTATCACACAGTCATCTGTGACCACAAGATTGACATAAATTATGTAGGAATCTTTTTTTTCCATTTATTAGAGTGTTTTTCAAGCAATTGCTCATATCAAAATATCTTACAAGATTGCAAGGATGAGTAATTCTTGTGTGGATTAAAACAAAGAAAGCAATTAAGAATGACATTGACAAACTGTTGCTGTGAAAACGGAGGGTAGTCCAACTGATATACATCCCAAATGATGATAAAAATGCCGCTCAATGGAGAGAAAACATATCAAAATAGATGTTCCCTCACCATGTCTTCCGTTGATAGAAAAAGATCAACCAAAAATATTCATTGTTGCTGTAAAAAAATGATATTCATTGTTGAATCCATACCAAAAATTTAAATTAACAATCTAACCAAGTACTTAGAAACGGAAAGATTAATTATATGTAAACATAGCAAATGAACTTCTAAAAACACAGCAACGCCACATTTCACATTTGCTACTTAAACTACTATAAACACTTAAACTATAAAAAGTCAAAACTTAAACTATTCAAAAGATTAAAAGAACTAACAAGAAGAAACAAACTATAATCAAGATTAAAGGAGAAATCACAAGTTTTAAAACCTTGCCTGTCGTCGTTGGTGAGGAGGAAAGAAGTGGTGGCAGGAGTTCAACGTAGTCGATAGAAGAGACAATGGGGCTGCGACGGCTATGGCTGTTTTACTATAGCTTGGGAGAGGACCGAGGAGAGCAAATGAGATTAGGGTTTGTGTGTTGTGTATGATTTTTGATTCTCTTAAAATATGAATATCGAGATTTGATGTTCTAATTGTTGTTTATTTTTGTTTATTTATTTTGTGATTTAGCTTTAGTTTTAAGCTATTAAATTTGCATTGTAAATGAATTAATAAGTCAGTTGTCAGCACAAGTGGTGAGAGTGTGAACAAATTTAGAAAGGTTGAGCCTTCATCTCCGAGTCTAGGCTATACGCTAATAATTTTTTTTAATTAAATAAAATAAAATTTCAGGTTTCGGGGCCGGGCACTCAAAACCTGTCCCCGTCCCTGCCCCTGCCTCGCTGGAGATTCATCCTTGCCCCATTTGAAAACGGGACGGGTCTCCGTCCCGACGATCACAGACAGATAGACCATCCCGACGATCCGCTCGTGCTTGGCAAACTCGAGTACGAACACAGGTCCAAACATAGGGAGGCAAGCTCAACTCGTCTCACGCCCCATGTAAGTAAGAGGAGAGTACTCGGTATCTCCACATTAATACTGAGATAAACATTGTCATGTAGTAAAATTTATTTTTTTTAAAACACAAGTTCTACCATATGATAACATCATGTCCATGTTGAGTATGATGTTTTACACTGTCCACTGAAAATAAATAGTGAAGTGAAAGTATACATTGGTTAAGACACATGTGGTCTAATGACATATTAGTAATTCTTAAACCCTTGATCAAGAGTTTATTTCTCCTCTCTTATATTCTTTGTAAATATTTTTTTAAAAAAAGAAAGTATAAATTGTTGGGCCATTCACGATTTCACATTTACCGCCCTTTGCTTTCATTGTTCTTCTTTAACACTGGCCACCAACCTGTGTATTGAAGTAGCATGAAAGGACACATTAACATATATTTTAAATGGGATCTTTTGTATAAATATAAATGAATAAGTAAAACATTCACAAATGGATATATTCTATAGTGAATCAACATTTATCTCCAGCACGATAAATATCAATATATAGTTATGAATCTTAACTAAATATTAAATGGGCACTCAACTGTCATTAGGCAAGTAGAATCGTCCATGAAATCATTCTCTTTCTATTCTGGTGTCATTTCTTAATTAACGTCCGAATTTGACAACTCACTTGTCAATATGGTAGCGAAGAAAAAAGACATTTTAAATATGTCTCTCAAGTCCCTCACCCTTCCTCCCAAATTTACATATATCATATATGATATTGTCGAAAGAGTTTTGAAAAGTGTAAAGCGTGAACAAACATCATAACCAAGCATTGAATTTAGAGACAGTTTAAGCAAGTCAATATATATGATAAAACAATGAAGAATGTGTGATAAAGTATGAAATATATAGACAAAAAGGACGCGTAAATTACGCGAAGTATGATCTTCCAATATATTATAGACTTGCAGGCTCTCACTTTTTTAGGAACGTCGGTTGAAACACCAATTGCGGCGCCTGCTACATCCTATGGAAAAACCGGCCTGGCTACTATAATTAGAGATTAATTTCAGACCAATTTTCCTTGTATTAATGTGTACGTAGTGTTATTTCCCCCCAAAAAAAAAGGTGTACGTAGTGATTAATTTAGGATTCAAGAGGTCTGGTTGTCAGTGAATGAAGATCAATTTCTAGATTCAAAAACATAAAATATAAATATATAATTAATTAATTCTTTCAACAAATATATATATATATATAATTAATCGCACACTTAAAATTTATAATCTAAACACAACAGCATTGAAATAATAACTTAACAACGAAATAAAAAAGTTTGACTCTTTTTTTTTTTTTTTAAATCGAAACTGTACATATTTTGCCAACGAAAATGTCCTAAAACTAATTAAATAACGTTACTCAATGAAAAAACATCTAAACCCTCCATTTCACGTCGTCACTGGGCTGATTCCTTATGATACCAGTTTGTTGGTTCCAGAACCCGACGAAGTAAGCCATATCTTACTCATGTTATAGTTCACAAATTCACTAGTGTGCGTAAACTCTCTAATTTCAACAGGTTCCACCACATAGAACTAGCTGTACTTCAAGCTAGCTCGAAATACTCACGAGCATTCTCGGATGAATCTCGAACTTGGCTTGTGTTCCTCACTCGCCATACTTTAAGGACTCCGTCAAGACTTCCGGTGCAGACCGTGCAACCCTCGTCTGTACTCTCATCCGAACCGTGTACAGGAAATGTAGCGACACACCTAATAGGCCCTCTATGCCCTTGAAGCAAGGCAATGCAAGTGTGCTGACCATCTTCTTCTCTAACCCAAACCCGGCTAGTCGAAACAGCTGACCCGCTCACCACGTAATTTGCCACATTAGCTAAGCACATCACGGCGTGAGTGTGTCCCCGTAATTCACCGCCATATTGCAATTGGCCCGAGAACCATCCCTTCAACCAATAATGTACATAGCCATCCGTGCAACCGCCATACAACACCCGACCATCGACGGTTAAGGCCAAAGTTTTAACCGGGGAATATTTGGCCGGAAGGGTCACCGTGAGTGAATGAGGGCGGGACCCACTACAAAAATTTCGCCTCCACACTCTTATTGTGGCATCGTCTGATGCTGTATACAATACCCCGTCGTCAGCCACCACAATGGCATTTACGGGCTCAGGATGGGCTTGGAATGTCTCTATGCATTTGTAATCTGAAATTCTCAAACTTTTACCGTCTTATCGAGAGAAGCTATGTACAAAATATCATCCGATATGTTGACGGCTAACGATGATATTGGTCCCATGTGTCTCATCTGTCAATCCAATTAAACTTCCAAACATTTAATCAAATCGTCCATCTTAAATTTTTTTTTTTTTTTGATAAAACCATCTTATACACACTTAAACAACTTGAATTAGTAAATGCTTTGTTTGACAAGTCCACATAACATAAATTTCAATGGGGAAACAAGTTGGTATGCCTTATATTTAAGATATTTTTATTTCTAAATTCTAATTGCATATAATTGAGCATATATACTATTTCAATGAGTTTGGTAAGTTGCATGAATACAGTCCGAAAAGTTGTTGAAAATGCTTTAAATTCTGTTTGTTTACTGCAATTTTCGATGAATTTGATAATTAAACGACAGAATCGACAGAATCCTCCATTATTAAAAGCTGGATGAGCTCAACTAACACAGTGCTTTGTTTTTGCAGATATTAAATATACGGGGAAGCCCACAAAAATTTCCCTTTGAAATCGAAATAAAATGATAAATTCCAGATTATATAGAGTCCCTCCGTCCAGTGAAAGTAGTCTACAATTCTTTTTTCATTCGTCCCAAATTATAGTCTATTTTTTTAATTAAATTTTTAGTTTTCTTATATATTCATATTTAATGTATATTATTATCAAAAAATAAGAATATTAAATGGAATAATAATTAAAGTAAGGGATATATTAGGAAAAACATTCTTAAATTCCACATTTTTAAGAATATTAACTAAATTTTCTTAATCTATATGAAAATTGATATGAGACTATTTTCATGGGACAGAGAGAGTATAATTGATTATAGACACTCACAAAGTCTAGACTAGAATATAATTAAAGCAAGTAATAAATGACGAACAAAATCGTACTATAATAGCGACGGGTTGTCTCAGTAAAATATGTAGGAGGTCCAAACCTGAGGTCAGAAAGCTCCAAACCTGTATCAAATTATAGTGTGGACGATTCACAATTGGATGACAAAAATCAAGTTATAATAAGCGCAACCGTACTAACGTCTCATTTCTACTTAAAAACAAATAAGCTAAATTTACCATTAAGTGACTTATTTTAATCAAATCCCCCTCTTAAAAGAAAGCATAATGACCTTCATTAGCACTAGCACCAGCACCAATGCTGATGTGTTAGTACAGTGTCATTTAAATGATAAATTAAAAATAAATAAATGACCTAAAAATGATGATAATCACTTCTAATGAGAAATAATAATTTGAAAAGAGATTGTAAACTTACCATCTTATCCTTGCTGGAGATGTAGCTCCGGACATAAATTCCGGTCTTGGGTATAGTGGCGTGTCTTATGTGCTTAATAACTCCTTCCCATGTCCTCCTCCAAATCCGAATAGTACCGTCAGAATACGCCGCGTAGATTCTATCATTGCACACTTCCAACGCAACAACCATGCACGCTTTCGTCTTGAGCTGCCCACATTCGGTGAACTCCGGCTGCTTCCATATCCGAATGGTGTTGCCTTGGGAGCCGGTGTAGACGAGGCCGTTGGAGGTGGCAATCGAGAGGATCTGGCCGTCCTTTTTGAGGACTGAGCAAATGCACCTGTTGGTGGTCACATGGAGGTCATCGAGTTTGGACGGTGTGAAGGAGAGGCGGGGGGTGGAGGGTTGGAAGTGGGAGTAGGAGTAGGTGTGGAGGTTGACGGAGAGGGAGGCGGCACAGCCGAGGCGCGGGGGCGTGCATGGCGGCTCTGTCGTCGAAGGTGGTTCTTTGGTAGAGATGCTTCTGGGGAAATTGTTTGTCGGGGTTCCTCTTAATGCAAAAGAGACATTTGGTGGTGAATTTGGAGGGTCTAGGAATGAAGAAGCCCTTTCCATTTCTGCCATCTCCGCTTCTCCCCCTCTATGGTTATCTCTGTGTGTGTGAAGGGACAAGGGAAGATGGCAAGAAGACAATGGGCTTAAATGAAGTAATCAATGACCAGGAGATGGAATTGCCTTAAAGGTACGTATATGAAAAATTATTAATAATAATAATAATAATAATAATGATACACATCCCTATTAGTACACAGGTGGCTTTACCGGTTGACAATTTTATCCTTAAAAATTTAAATACCAAATAAGTTAGATAATTTTTTGTTTGAAAAAAAGTTAGATACATTTTTAAGGTGTATATATATACATGCGCCTTTTTAAGACTATTTAAAATTATGGTTCAAATAAATGGTACACTAGTTAAAAGCTTACGTTTTTTGCAAAAAGTATCGGGTTCAAAGAATACTTACCCTATCCTATTTTCTTCTCCCCTCCTAGTTCTCCCCTTGTAATAAAAAAAATAAATAAATAAATAAGACTATTTAAAATTAAATTTTTCCTTTTTTTTAATGTATTATTGTATTAAACTAATATATTAGAAAATAATACGAACCAATTTATATATCATGCTTGTAAAACAATAATTTAGAGTTTTCCTCCCTTTTTCAAATGAGCATGGTGCTCATTGAGCGTTTGTCACACAGTTGGGTAGCCAGGTCGACATGTACGTATAGTGGTTCCTACATATTTTGTGAAGTGGTGCTCAAATGAGCATCGTGCTCATTTAATCATTAGCTTAATAATTTGTTAACTATTAATACGAAAAAGAAACATATAACAAGTGGAACAAACAAAGCAAAACCAATAATTAATTTTTTAGGTTAATTAGTAAAGAAATTTGAAGAGAAAGTTCTCTTACATGAGTTGAAATACAGAAATAATTAAAAGAAAATAATGTCTCAAGTGATGGCAACCAAACATGGAGATTAATTGGATTCTTGGATTCTATGGGAACCCATCTAGCAATCAGAGAAAAGAAAATAGAAGGGGCGTTGTTTATTATTATTGTTGTTGCTGCTATTAGTTTACTATTTGAGTTATTATCTTTGGTCTGACCATGGACATAGCCAGGATTTTTATTGAGTGCGGTCCAAAAAAATTTTCGTTTTGACGGGGCGGTTGTTGGGCCGAAATTTTAAAAAATAGAAAATAAAAAATATTGCAATAAAAAAAATCAAATCTAAAGGCCGCACCTTACGATAATTCTTTGCGGATTTTCATACTCTGAAACCACTTTACAATGACTTCATAATCTAAAAAATTCCAACAAGAAATAGGACTTAAACATAATTCCAAGTATAAACCCAAAGTCTATTTTCAAATATAAATAATCGTCTTCTTACTTAAAATCTCTATTATCAAACCAAAAGCCAATTTTCAAATTAAGGCATAAACTAAAATTTAGGGTTTCACATATTAGAGCATTACTAAATTAAAGTATAAATCAATTTTCAAATTAGCTTTAGGGCTTTACTTATTAGGACTTTACTAAATTGAAGCCTAAACTAATAATTAAGGCTTTACAATAAATCAATAATACAATTTACCAATTACCATATAAAAATTAGTAATAACTAACATATATTATTGCAAGAATAAATAAACCCAAAATCACAAACATTAATTAATCATTATACATTTATACCCAGTTAGCAAATAGCAATTATTCTTAGTTAAAATCTACTACCACTTACCAATTGACCAAGAAGAGTGAAGACTGAAGAGAAGAAGCAAAGAGGGTCGACTAGACTACTGACTGGGACTGGAAGTCAATCGCTGGGAGTGGGACACTGGGACTACCGGAGCGGCGATCGCAACTATGCCTAGCGGATCAGAAGCTGCTGCGGCTAGAGAAATAGAGAGAGCACAGCCGAGAGAGAGCTTCCAGGCGACGAGGTCGATTGGACTTTGGAGACTTGGAGAGTTGGAGCTGAATCCAGTTCAGTAAGACAACAAGTTGCAACGGATGATTTAGGTATGAGGTTCTAGACCTTCAACAAATAGGCCAACAGATTATGGTTTCAGGCTTCCATCTTCATTTGTTCTTCAGTTCATTCTTTGGGCCAAGGAAGGATAACCAAAATCCTTTTTTATATGGGCTGGACTGCGCTGAAAATTTAGTGCGGTCTAGCCCAATTTTTTACTGGACAGGTCCAGCCTAATTTTTTACTACCTGACCCGACATATATTCAGTTTGACAAACTTCAACCGGCGATCGGCCCGACGGGCCAGTCAAACCGACCCAAACTGACCCGATTTGGGTCGGGGTCGGGTCGGGTTTGGATTGGAATATACATAAATATATATTTTTTTAAACTTAAAAGTTGGAACTTGGATTATATTTCGGCCCATTTGTGTTGTAAGGCCCATTGTTAGGCCTCATTCATTCCTTTTTTAAGACTTGGCCGGGACGATTTAGGGTTTCAGTTCCAAACACAAAGGAGAGAGACATGAGGGAGGCTCAACCACTCAAGTAGTCAGCGGGAGCGGTCGGTGACGATGTCAGCGTCAATAACAGCGGCATCAGTATGCGCAGCAGCAACAGTAGAAGACGGAAACAAGGAAGCAGTGGCGGCGTCAGTCCTTGGAAGGGAAGAAGTGAGCAGCGGCGGCGATCCGGCAAAAGGGAGAATAAAGGAGGCGCAGTGGTTTCAAATGGAGAAGGGAGAATAAGGAAGCAATGGTTTCAAATAGAGATTTTGTTATTTGATTTTGAGTTGAAATTTGGTTTTTTAAATTTTGAATCTTGTGTTTCAGCTTTCAAATTAGGATTAAGGAAAATTGTATAGTGGTTTCAATAAGGCTGGACTCTCTAAGATCGGAAGAGCACACGTTTTCAAGAAAAAAATAAAAAAAAAATTGAAAACAATTCTGTTTACCAGTTCAAGCCGATTTAACTGAACCGGATACATCCAATTAAGTTTTAACCAGGTTGAAACGGTTTGGACGGCCGAACCCACGGACCAAACTGGACCTATTCGGTTCGGTTGCCTACAACCCATAGACCGAACTGGTAAGGTCAAAAACTGAACCGAACCGGCCTGAACCGGTTGGGTTCGGTTCGGTTTACCGATTTCGATGCTCACCCCTAATAATATGTTATATGTGTTATTTTAAAGAATTTGCCTGTGAATTTAGAGAATATTATGAAAAACCAGGATATACAGTTGTAGAAGGAGCTTATGAATTTATGAACTTAATATTTTTTAAGTTACCCAATCCATGGAACTTAGAATTATATAAAGAATTTATAGGATTGGGACTACTATGAGAAAATGATACTCTAGGAGCAAAGACCCAATTTATAGAGCAAAAACAACAAGAAAAATGTATACAAGCAAATAACACTTTAAAATATCACAAAGCATATAAAAAATTATGTTATGATAAACTACAATATAAACCAACTTAATGGGGATGTCAGACATTTAAGCTGTATAAGAAAAGAATATTTTACAAGAAAAGGAAATTCAAAAAACCCTATAAGAAAACATTTCAAAGATATAGGAAACCATATAAAAGATACTTAAAAAAAAAAGAGAAAATAAAATAGAAACCTCTCCAAAAAATCCTAAGAAACGTAAATGTTATACATATGGAGAAACATGACATATATCACCAGAATGTCCTAAGAAAGATAAAAAGAAAAATATGATGTACATATCTCTAATTGAAATTTGAAAGAGACAATTACAAACTAGTACCCATAGAACAAGAAGAAGAATGGAAAGATATTCCTGAAGCTGAAGAATTATATGAAATAGAAAAAAAGAATTAATAAATACAATAATAGAATTAGAATCCTCTGAAAGTGAATATAGTGAGGAAGAAAGTGAAAAAGAAGAATATTTCTACATAAACATCATAAGAAAATAAAATGAAGCAGAATGTAATTACCAAATAAAAGAAAATGAGGAAAATATTAATGAAAGATTAATATTTAATCCAAAGAAATTTGAAAAAAAATATATTAAAATCAAAATTAGACATATAACCAAAAGAGACATTCAATTTACTGTTATGGCAGAAAGATAAAGAAGTAGCATATGTAGCACGAACTCTCATAGTCATTTTATAGATATAGAAAATACAATAGGAAACACTTTAATACATATTATAAGTGAAGAAATCATAAGACGAGAATTAAATAAACTAAATCCTGAATTATGAAGAAAATTAAGAAATATATATTTAAGAACAGTTCAAATATTAGCAAAATTTTATTTTAAAGAAAGAATAGATACGCCTATAGAATTTTATATAATGGATGATAGAATAACAAGCTTTGTACAAGAGGTATTAATAGGAATAGTAACAGGAAATTTAATTTACCAAAAGGTAAAATTCATAATAAAACTAAATTTTAGCATAAACATGACAGAACAAAATAAAAATATGTTAACATTATATTACAAACTAAGAGGAATAATAGACATGGAGCCTGAAAGTAAAATCATGAGTCTAATAATAAGAACAATATGTGCTTTTACAAGCAAACATGAAATAAAATTTAAAAATGTTAAAGAAACTCATATGATAGAACCAATTTTTAAGAATCTATTAGAATTCAAAACAGCAAGAGAAAATCGAAGAATGACTATACCAAAAGATATAAATATGGATTTTACTAATGCAAGACGATTAGCTAACCCGCAAGACTCAAATATAAAATTTGGAAGAAGGTCAATTAGTATGAGAATGAATAGTTTTAGAAAAAGGAAACCTAATATAGAAAGAAAGGGATCAGAAAAACAAGCCTTAACAAAAATAGCAAAAATCGATTTATCCAAAAATAATGATACGAAACAATTTGAGATACTAATAGAAATAAATAGTAATGAATTATGGAAAGAACAAAAAGTATTAATAGACACTGGAGCAACTGTATCTTATACAAAGGAAAAAATAATAGGTAACCTAGAATTAAGAATAACTAATAATCCAATCCAAATACAAGATTATTCTGGAGAAATTCATACAATGGAAATTTATGTAGAATTACCTATAAGAATAAACAAAAGAAGTGAAATAATAATAAAAATGTATGTAGAACCTACAGAATAAGCAAATACAGAATTACATGACAATAAAAAATGACATATACAAAATGAGTAGGTAAAACCATACCATATACAAAATGACAAGACAATATTAACAATAAAAAATGAAAATTTAGTGATATATAGATTATTATGAATAAGATACAAGGAGGAAAAGAACACATACATATTAGTAAAAATGAACTATAAAGAGTATCTTAGTAGAAATTATCATGCCTTGTTTGATACATGAGCAGCGTCTAGTATATTTAGAGAAAATGTATTACCCCCAAATATATGGACCAAAAAGAAAAGTGATGAAGAAATAATTATATTAGCAGGTTTTGATGGTAGTACAAACTGAATAAGAAAAATGGCAAGAAATATAAAAATACAAATAGGAAAGTATGAGTTACAAATACCCTATATGTATCAATTTAATGACGTGTCAAGAGACATACAATTGGGAAATAATTTCATTAAACAATATTACCCCATTACCATAGACGAAAAAACAAATATTTTTAACTACCTTATGTCACCATATAGCTAGAGCAATAAGAATCTATAAGTCATATAGTAGAGAAGAAATACCTCATGTAGTAGCACAGCCTGGTGATGATAGGACCAAAATTACATAATTTATGCCAAATAAAAATAGAATAAACTTAGTAGAAGAATATTTTGATCAAATAGCAATAAAAATATAACAGAACAATAACTAAAATTATCTAGTGATAATCCCCTAGAAAATGGGATATAAATAAACCCATAGCAGAGATACTTTTGGAAAATGAAACTCAAATAATTAGTGTAAAACCAATCAAACATACTCCAAAGATTTGTCCAAATTTGAGATGCATATTAAGGAAATGTTAGAGAAGAAATTTATAAGGGAATCTAATATTAAACATAGTAGTCCAGCGTTCATAGTAATAAAACATTCATAACAAAAAAAAGGAAAATCTAGGTTGGTAATAAACTATAAAAGATTGAATAAGTATACTAAATAATTGAAATATCCAATTCCGAACAGATCGGAAGCTTATTTAATCAAATCAAAGGAAAAAGATATTTCTCCAAATTTGATCTAAAATTTGGATTCCATCACATAAAGTTAACAGAAGAATCTAAACATTTAACAGTTTTTACAGTACCCCAAAGATTTTATGAATGAAATGTTTTATCATTTGGCTTGAAAAATAGTCCACGAGAATTTCAAAGGCATATGGATAAGATATTTACAGACTACTATCACTTTATAGCAATATATATGTACTTATATTTTCACAAACAAGACAAGAACAAAGTAAAACATCTTAGTATATTTATAAGCATAGTGAAATATAATGATATTATATTATCAACACCAAAAATAGAAATAGCTAAAGAAAAAGTAGAGTTTTTAGGCTCTGTCATTAGTCAAGAAGGAACTAAACTATAAAAACATATATATAGGAATAAAAATACAAGAATTTGATAATCAAATTAAGGATGAGGTACAACTGCAAAGTTTCTTAGAATTAGTTAATCAAACTAGAAAGCATGTACCCAACTTAGCGAAACACTTAACCTTTTTACAAAATAAGCTTAAACGAAAAACAAGATGGACACGGTACAAAAATGACGAAGAAGAAGTCCAAAAAATAAAAGATCTTTGTAAAGAATTAACAGAACTAGAATTACCATCTAAAGAAGAGAAAGAATTGCAAAATATACTAATGCTACATTTAAGCCAACACAGGTTAATTATCATATTAATGAAAAAGAATTGTTAGCTGTTAAGATGGCAATTAGAAAGTTTAAATTATTTGTAGTAACAACAAATTTTAAAATTAGAACTGATACTACACAAGTAAAATATTGGCTTACAAAAGAAATAGACCTTAAAATAGCAAATAAAAGATTAATAAGATGACAAGTAGAATTGAGCCATTATGATTTTGAAATTATTCACATAAAAGGTACTGATAATGTTATTGTAGATTATCTATCCTGTAATAGAGGAAATATACAGCAAGTTAGAAGAGATGAACATAGTTATTGGAAGAATTAACGTCAGCCATATAAATCTATATAATAATCTAGCATCGTGTATGGTACAAATAAACTGGCTGAGATCGGAAGAGCACTTGAATATTACAAATCAAAGATAACATCCCTTGAAGATATGTACAAGGAAGAGGTACAATCTTATTTACAGAAATATCTATTTGAAAAAGTAACTCTTAAATGTGAGAGGGAAGCACAATCTAAATTTCCAGCTATTGAAGAATCTTCTAATGAAGGAAGAGCTACTGGCAAAATTACAGTACCAACTAAGGAGACTTTTTTAGAAGCAGCCAATAAACCAATAAAAGAACTATCAATAAAGGAGATAACAACAAAGAAACTACAGACGTATTTGACATATGTAGATCTTATATACTAAAGTAGGATAGTGGTCATATACAAGTTTTCATGCCAAAACCACTATCCTACTTATATATATTTTTTATTTTTTTATATTTTATAATAATACTTATTCATTCTGTTTAGAAAAAAATAATACTTATCCATTTGTTACATTTTGCTATCATTTTATTTTATTTTATTTTATATTTTGCAAACCACTATCATTTTATTTTATAATAATATATAAAAATTTATATTTTTTGTATTCTATATATAATATGCTTTTATTATTCATTAATATTTGTCACACATATTTTGTGAGTTTTTAGGATATCTTCAAAGATTTAGTATTCCTTCAAAATTCTAACAATTAATAGACAAATTTTAAGTATTGGGTTATCGAGATTTCTTCTTATTTCGATTAAATGCCTACTCATGAGATTGATGATATAATAAAGTAAAACTAAATCAGTTTCAAAATATTTATTTTAATTTAATATGGTAAAACACACGTCATAAAACGTAGGGCTATGTGTTTAGTATATTAACTAATTTATTTTGTTTTTTGAAAACTGATATATTGGTAAAAATTTTATTTGGGTCATATAATAGTAATAATATTTGATGATAATGATTTAGAACAAAAATAAAAATTTTTTAAATATCTTTTAGAACGAAAAGTGGTTAAAAATTAGTTTTAAGGTTAAATAGTAAATTATATAGAATTTATCATTTATTGTAATATTACTTCCTTGGGTCTTTTGTAATAAAAAACTATGTACTTTAGATTTTTTAGAGTAGATTTAGTGAATAGTGGTGAGGAAATACGAAAATAATTTTTTCAAGAATATATGACAAAGAATAAATGTGAAAATAATTCATTCTAATAAATGAATATCATCCACACCATATTGACTAAAGATGTGGGTGTAGGGTAATTCTAGAGTTGTATAAATTTTTTATCCCCTCTTTTTCATAATTTCTTAATTTCCATACTCAATATGAAATTAATTTTGTAAAAATTTCTCATTCTCATTTTTATTACTTAAGAGTATTATTTTAAAAATGACAATTTAATTAATTTTATACTAAGTAAAAATATTGTTTATTTCAATTTCATTTTATTTATATATATTAGTAACATATATATGCGCGAGTAATACGCAATAAAATTATAATTATTTAGTTTTTCAAATTACTAAGCATTTTTTGGCTAATTATTCTATTCCGTGCAACACACGGGGTATGCAACTAGTATCTGAATCAAAGGCCGAAGGAAGGAGATGGGCTAAGGACTATTAGTTATCAGAATATCAACAAAGCTATCGTATTACCAGGAGCAGAAAAAAAAAACTGTAAGAGGCCTATTCGACCAAGGTCTTATTTAATGCATCTATCCAAGCAAAGACATGAAAAAAGTGTCACTATTCTCAAATCCTATCAAAGCAGCCATTAAAACATTTTTTGGGATTACTAAAGCAGAAATGATCTATGTCAGATTTTACTCAACTATACCCGAATTTATTGAAGATGTTTATTTAAGAACAGAGCACATTGTCAAGATTGGAGTTACTGGTAAAGCTATAGTAGGAGAATATGAAGTGAAACGATTTGATAAAGAAAACTAGATGAGATTAATTCTAAAAAAAAGAGCTCTATCGTTCAGAATGATGCATACAGAATTAAAAGAGACACTAGCCCAAGGAACCAATGTTTGGCTCTATGACTTAAATGATGGAAAAATACTAGTTGACATCATGGCACGTGCGAGACAGAATAATGACCAACTATGGAAGTTAACAGAATATGCTTAGAATACTAGTAAGTAATTTGGATCTAAGTAAAAATACCTACGAGCACTTACACCAGCTGATGGAAGCAGAAGTGGCCCACCAATGCAAACTATGTGGAGATATGCTAGATTAGTGTGAAGAAAAAGCCTATCTGCTGGGATAAAGACAAATGCATGTGCAGATAAAAGCTAACTAGAATTTTAGACAAAACCTTATATGTGACACCAAGATTTTCATATCTACGTGCCTCATTTCATGTTGCGAAGGATAAAGTAGGAAATAAATTAAATTACAGGTAGACGAAGACAAGTCAAACTAGTTATAGGTTACAAAGTTATTAAAAATATTCCTATATTTGTTTAAGAAGGTAGTATTATGTAGTTGTGTTGAACTAACTTAAATAGAAACTAAAAGCTAGGGACCAGGTGAACAAGAATAGAAGTTGTATTTAAAAAAAATGAAACATTTCAAAGTCGGTTAAGTGGCACTTTATGGGGACCATTTGTGTAAATCAAGCATTCTTATCTTATCATAAAGAGAGGGAAAAAAATGAAAGAGAGAAGGAAAGAGTAGAGAACAATTCGACCAAGGTGAAAATGGAGGGAAAAATATTGGAAAAATTAGAGAATTAAAGAAGGAAACCAAGGAAGTATCAACATAAGTAAGTACTACTCACTTTTAAGTCTTGATTTCGTATAAATTTTAAGGTTAATCTTCCTCTAGGTTTAAGATATTTTTTTATAGAATTGAGTCGTTAATCATAATTTAGTTTTCTATAGGTTTAAATGGTGTGAAATTATTCTTAGACATGTTTAAGAAGGGAAAAGTTAAAGATGAAATTCTTGAATAAATATTATTTGAGACCTTAAAATAAAATCTATAGTTGTTGTTAATCAAATGAAGTTTTTGGATTAATTGTAAGAAGGAAAGTCATGTCTTTAACAAAAATGGAAGCATAAGAGGTTAATGTTGAATTTTAAAAAACCAAGCATGTATGTATGAATTTAATAAAAGGACTTAAGGCTGGAATTAGATTATGTATGTTGTCTCTGCCCATCAACTTTAAAGGATCATAACTGATAGTATATCTTGAATTTTAGCAAGATACAAGTTGAAAAAATGATCTTCTATGCGTTTTCTATCATTTGGAATTCAAATGATATCGTTTGGATACTGATAGGAGTTTTGGTGACATGTTTTGTGAAGATGGTTAGTTTACACCTGAGAACAGATTTTGGGAGATGGAAAAAATATTTTGGTATTGCCAACATAGTTTTTTTCTCGATTTCAGTTTCCTACACGACGCTCTTCCGATCTATGAGTTTTCTACATTCTAGGAGAATTTTATAAACCCACGACACTGTTCCTGATTATAAAATGGTTATAAATGTGCATTACCCAAATAGGAAAACTTAACAATCCTTGTTTGAAGAGTTGAACAAAGTCTTGATTCAATAAATGGTACACATATTTGACAGAAGAGTTTAGTTAAGAGTGGAAATGAAGAACTAATGAGTACACGACGCTCTTCCGATCTTTAGTAATTATTGAGCTTTCTAATTAAGTATATAGTGATAACAATAATTGCTTAAACAAGAAATGAATATTACTAAGTGAACAAAGGAAAAGTAAAAGAATAAGATTAATTTTGAAACTTTCGGATATAGAAAAATGGATAGTGTAGAAAAATTCCTTATTATTTAAGCATTGGATGTTAATTAGTATATTCATGAGATGTCATAGGAAATGATAAAGATTAAAAAGAAATGAAACACGAAAGGAGCTACATTGCTACTTAACTGGTAAGTAGAACTTTTCCTCTTCTTTCTTTCTAAATGAGAATTTATTATGCCCTAATTTCATATGAATTTGCAATATGTTATGATGATCATGTATTCCTATGAAATTTCACAAAAGTTGATACTTTCTTTAGAAAAGTTTACATGGATTTTATATGAAATGATGCCTCGTGATTTGTAAAGAAATGTTTGATTTGAAAATGTGATTTATGGATGTATTAAAACCCCCAAATCTGTATCGTATGTCAGTATTTATGCCATCTACGGGCGAAAGGGCCTATGGCTCAAGCTGACAAGATGCCGCCTAGGCCAAGGGGTCATATGGCACCTATGGCCCATGCTAGTACCTAAGCGCATATGACATAACATGAATACAGTTACATGATGACGTGAGATTGTGGATACTCTCTGGGTGGATTTTGTGATGATTCTTGGAATGAAATGATTTTCAAGACACTTTCTAGTATTGTTATGATTCTATAAATGTTTTGATTTGATATGAATCCAACCTTGTGATGATATTCGTGCTGAATTTATATTTAAAATTATGAAAATTTAGAATTGGATTGTACATTTTATTTGAGCTTTTGCAAAATGTATATTCTGACTCTCCAAAGTATGTTTATCTACAAAAGTCCACTTATGGGGCTTGTTAGCTCATATGTTTTCTAAATGATTTCTTACCAGGTAACAATTTGAGTTTGAGCAACTCGTTATAGCGGAGTCTGCTATTTCAAGAATTCGAGCTACTGCATAGAATTTGTTACAGGATTTGTTGTTATTATGATTTATAGATTTTGATATGGTTAAGCTTTCTAGCATATATTGGGGGTTCTCATGTGAATTATACTCGGTTTAATTGTTGCTTATAATGATGGAAATTCTTATATTGTGAGGTGTAATGGGTTGATGTTGGGTGTTTATATAGGTTGGTTTTGCTATTAAATTAGGGAAAATATTGCCAAAATTTTTCTAGAATAATTAGTATATTCATGATCTTGACGGTAGATTCTAACATCTAGTGCCGACACATATCACACTTCAAGTATATTAGAGATACTAGGGGTGGAGCGTGTCATTATCAAATTGGCAGACAAACTCAAGATGCAACCAAAATCACCTATCTACCTGGAAGTTAGTGAAACTCAAAGAAAGAGATCAAAGCATGATGAATGAAGCAAAATTCACATGGAATCTCATTTGCTTAGCTACGTGAAGACAAAAGAAAGCATAGGATACCTTAGAATCTGTAAAACTTGGAAACTTGTAATCATGAAAGAGCTTATTGTATAAAAGAGGAGGCCCTCCTCTGAAATAAAAAAAAAAAAAAACTCATGCATGCAAAAACTATATCAATGAAAGTCTCTGTTTAAGAAATTCTCTGTTTTTTGTTTTTCATATACCTACCTTACTACTGAAAAGGAAAAACTTACATAACACAAGAAGTAGCAGAGGAAGATCAGAACTAGAGAAGTAGCAGAGGAAGATCATAATTGTTAAAGAAGATCATTACACAAAAAGGTATGAATAACTAATTAAATTATTTCATATAAATATATAAATGAAACCATAATATAATTAATAGTACTCTATTTATGTATGGGTTCATGAGTTATTTTTTATAAAACTATTTTTAAAAAAGTACACTCAGATGTAGAAAATGAAACTGAGTTGTGCTGAAATATTTTGAAGTGTTGTTAGTTGCGTAGACTTACCCATAAGCAAAATTAATTGCCATTATGGGAGTGAAAAGGCTTAAAAGTAACACAAAAATTGGGATGTCTAGCTATGTCCAGCTTGTCCATCAACAATAATAGAAATATTTTTGGTCAAAAATCTTCTTAGAACATATTTACAAAGAAACGTGACGGACTCATATGTAGAAAGAAGTATTACTAATTATATTTGGTGTATTATAAATCGTCCTTAATACATCAATTGTTTGTTTTACAGTTTACATATTCACCTTTTATTTCATGTCTGAAGAAGTTTTTATTAATCTAAATGAGTTTATGGTAAATGAGTTTAGTAAACTACGAGCTCAAAATTCTTTGTAACTGAAAAATCAAAGAGAAACTTTAAGACTATTTTATCAAATACTAAGCTAAGAACTAAAAATATCTAGAGAATTAAATAAAAGCCTTAACATATAATAGTAGATTTTATACATTCTACCATAATAGTTTGTAATTAAATAGAAATAATCTAAGTTTATTACTTTTAATTATCTTCAACTAAATTTATTTAGATTAACTATTTTTAATTATCTTAAATCAAGATTAATCAATCTTGATAGGATAGTTATAACTGCAGGGACAATATTCAGTAATTGTACAAGTGTTTACTTTTATATATCTATAGGGGGTATTTTAGTAATTTAGTATTTTATCTAATATCTAATTTAATTTATTCCATAAGATCGGAAGAGCGTCGTGTAGCATAAAAGACTTTTGGGGCATGGTCAAATCAATAAAAACCCCTCTTTGAATTCAAAAAAGTTTATCTCATGATCAGTTATTCATTGACATATATGAGAAAATATCAAGTCTCCAAGAGTACTCCTCAAGAGTACTTCAGACTAATCAGTAACTCACAGTAGATTCAGTGGTCCTAAAAATAGGGCTACGAACGCACGTATGGGTTCATAATTGACCTTAAGTATGACATTACAGTACTGTTATAGTACTTAAATTTTTTCTAGTATCCAGAGTGTAATCTATATTCTTTTTCTTTTAACACAGACTATAATTGAAAAATAATAATTAGACTCAATATATGAGTAAATTTTTTTTAATAAAATTGAAAGACCTTTTTGTGCCAGCTTGGGCTATACTACTTCCATCTATAATGGTACCGATATCTAAATATCTTTCGTTTTTTAAAGAACGGATACATGAATTCTTTTTTCTTCTCTTTTTTGGTGGGGGAGGGTAAAACTATCTAAATATCTTTCTTTTTTTAAAGAACGGATACGTGAATTCTTTTTTCTTCTCTTTTCTTGTGTATCTTAATACTTGTTGAAATATTTAATCTTTTTTTTGAAAATATTGAAACATATATATTAATTAAATGAGAGGTGATATGGTACAATTTAACTGCAATTTTTCTACTCAAAATGCTTTATATATGGGCTTTTTAGTCATTTTGATCGTTTTGTTGTAACAAGTGCAGTGCTTTTGATGTTTATCCCTTTTACTTTTTGGTTTTTAGTTTTTTGTCATTATCCGAATATTCTCTTGGCCTCTCTCTCTCTCTCTCTCTCACATCGAAGAGTCCTCATCTGTCATACCATTAATGAAATTGATAATGAAGATTCCTCACTCGGTTTTGTTTCTTCAATTCACTTGTACTTTTCTTATATAAATATTAATAATTATCAATTTCATTATATGCTATCAAACTTTGATTTTTTCATATTTATTATTTGCAATTAATTAATTATTTTTTGTTATGATGGATATGATTTTATAGTTTATATCACGATATAATATATTCCTAAAAAAATTATAAAAATATATGTTATTAGGGTAGTCCCTCTTTTTTGTAAATAAATTTATTTGTTTTATTTATGTCATTTAATTAGAAAATTGATCTAACACTATATTTTATAAGGCACTATATAATATCATATGACCATGTGGCGTGAATCGAGACACGCTACATGATTGTGATTTTTCATGCGACATGTTTCGATGCACGCCACAAGGTTATATAACACCACATGGGGCATATTATATGATGCTAGATTGGGTTAATTGTTTTCAATTTACTGTACATTATAATTATTGTAACATGACGTCAAAGAAAAAGAAAATTTCAATTTAGTTATTATTTATCATAATTCATTAAAACTAAATATTGATATTTATATAGATAATTTGATAAGACATCTCCGTGTAATGCATGGGTGAAAATCTAGTTTAATTATAAATTGATAATATATTTCTACTTTTCAACTTTAATACCCATTCCAATGTGATAACTAGTCTTGGTATATGTGGTTTAGTTTTTCCAAAACTATTTTATTTTTTGTTAAAGGGGAAAATTGAGGAGGGGTTAACTTACACATCTTTAATAAAACAATTTTACATATTTAATTTTTCGTATTTCAATCATACCACTCCTTCTACAAAACTCTCCACACAACCCCCCCCCCCCAACCGGGAGGGAAAGCAAAAATAAATAAATAAATGAAAAATTTTCAACTCTGCTCTAGATATGCAGTCATGAAGGAAATGATAATGGGAAGATGAGAATGGTGCCACGGCCCAATAATAATATGAAAATTGCAAGATATTATTGTATTAGAATAATCGTCAATTCGCTCCAACATTTAGAAAATTCCAAATTGGGCACCCATCTTTCAAAAAATCAATCCGGTTACGGAATCAGAGGAAATCGCGTCATGAGGTGATAGAATGAGATATCTAGCAGAAGTGTGGTGTCAATAGTGCAGCAGTTTTCCAGCCCTATTATTGTTGTAGAATTTGCGATACAGCCTTTTTGTATTTTATTTTCTGTTACACATCCGCACACATAGCATTCAGCTGTGCACCAGAAATGCAGCTGGTAATCGTTTTTCGATTTTACTGCCATTTTGTAAAAATATTTGAATATAACACCTAGAATACAGTACCAAATCTGACTACTTTTACAAAAGGCGTCCCACTTTTCCAACTTCCCAGTAGAATGCCATTTATTTCAGCCTTACAATGAACATAAGTGGAGATTGCTGAGTACCCACTCCAAAGACTTCTCCTTTCTCTCTAGAGATTTTGTACTACTTCTATTGTACCAGGAATCATGGCGTCATCTAGCTTTTTGGCAATAATTGCAGGCGTATGATGGCGGCAGCCAAGTCTGTTGCCAAAGCAGCTGGCTTGATATTCAAGACTTTTGCATTGCTGATCTCAATTTGCTAAGGAAAGAGGTCATTTCTCTCTGTAAAGTGAGATAAATCGTTCAATTCTATCATCATCATCGGTTGAATTCAATATGATATGCGGAGAGGAATGAATTGAAGTGTCTCACAAGGAATGGGGAACGGCCGCTGTAACAAGTTACTGAATTCTGGGGTTTGAAACGTCATTGTTCCAGTACAGAAGCTATTGAAAAATATCATAGATCAAGCATAAACCCTTATCATGGTGTGCGTTTATGTTTTCCAAGTGGAAACTTTTCTGAATATTTTTTTTGACCTTTCCTTTATCTTTTTCGTTATTTTCAACTGATATTCTTAGTCAATCAGGTATATTCTGAGAAGTCTTGATTCTTATTTGTTTTTTGGTAAATGGAAACACACTGGAAATTTGGGATCTCTTTTCATAAGATGACAATGCTTTTTAAATCCAATTTCTGTTTGGTATACATATTGGATTGTATTTATTCCAGCTAAATAGACTTTATGTGTTAAAAGCATTTCAGTTTTGTTTCTGAATTTATTTACGTAAATGAAGCTTTGTATATCTAAAATTGAGTCATGTCTGGCCCCAACTAAAAAGTTTCCAGTCATGGTTATAGAAATAAGTATTTTATGCAAAGGAGTCCATTTAGTTCATTTTTTTGTCATGTTAATCATAGGCCCTAATTATTGGGTTAAAACTCAAGGGGAAGGCTAATTGCTCACTGTCACCTTAATTGAAGGTAGCAGTTTAATAGCCATGGACTCAAGTACCTCACTGATCCTAATGTGGTGTTTAGTTGCAATGAGAAAATGAAAACCAGCTCAATCAAATTCCGGAAATCTGATATTCTTTGGAATAATATTTTCTTATATAATGTTAGTGGTAATTTTTTGTATATGTTTGTGCTTCATCATTGGTAACGTTATTTGAAATTTTGGTTTTGGCTATAATGACTCTGAACTAAGCATTGATTTTTGCATCATTTTTTCAAGCATCATTAAAGGCAGAAAGGGAGAATAAGAAAGAGAAGTACTTCCCAATGAGAAAGTATGCAATTAAAGTTATTTGTATTGGAATTATTGTTATTTTTTTTATCAGTTCTCCTAATGGCAAGTAGATGAATAAGGGATTGCTTTATTCTTTAACCTATTGCAGATGGAAAATCTGAGCACTCCAATGACTTTGACTTGAAGAAGCCCCTAATGAGGCACTTCTTCAATGGACAGCAAATTGACTGCATTAACCTTCTAGAGTCTGTTGGTCTCTCTACACTCTGTAAATGCTGTTCGACTTCATCTCAAACTCCTAGGTAGTTGTCTATTTACGGTAACCCTTAAATTCATAGGTCTTTGTTAACTTTGTGCCTTTCCAACTTGCTAACCTGTTTGGCACATCAGGAAAGAAATGTTAATGCCATCGATAACTCACTGCTAGAGCCCTTGAACTGTGAATGTAGAGTTATCTAAGGTGCGTAAATATGCTGAAAACGGACTTTTTCTCACTCTATTTTTATTTTATTTTTTTATTTTTTACTTTTTCATATTTTTGGGTTTGACTCCAATTGTAGAAATTATCAATTTTGTGATGTTAGAGAACTGTGCAAGACATGAAGTTAACATTGTGCAGTATTGCACTTACATGATGCTACAATAAGAGTTCTGCTTTATTTGAGCATGACATATCAACATCCTTGGACCTAATTAAGGCTGTAAAGGAAAATGAGATGCATCATGCGCCTAACCTAGATTATGAAATATGACTCTAAACATTATTCTAATTTTTCATTTAAAACACTTTGATTTCTTTAATGTACTTTGTTGTTTGTGTAAATATATGCAAGCAGGAAAAATAGGAACGTGACTGAGGAGAAGGGCTGATTTTACTGGGTGATTTGTTGAAGTTCATGCCATCCATTGTATACTAATAAAACTTTCGGTGATTTCTGCATGTTTAATGTATAGGATGAGATTTGAGAATAACCTTAACTTACAACATATGGTTCTACTTATGTGTATATGACGAGATTTGAGAGTGAATTTCTTTGGCCATGAAAATGGGATCATGAATTTGTAAGAAAATACCATGTAATTTTATCTTCTTAGCAAGTCTATATTCTTTTCATGGATGTGATATCATTGATTTACTAATGATTAGTGTCTATTACGAACTTGACATTGTAATATGATAAATTCAACAAAACATTGAGAAAAGTAGATTCTAACATTGAGAAAACTTGGTTGGATTGGGTTAGGCTGAGTTTGGAGTAAACCCAAGCCCAAACCAACTAAACATTGAGAAAAGTAGATTCTAACTCAACCCAACCCAATCTAACCAAGTTTGGGGTAGGTTGGTAAGTTTAAACGTTAGCCCATCAACGATTTGTTTAATTTTTTTACAACGAAATTGTTGTAAGACTAGTTATCTTCCCAATGGGTCTCTAAGTTGTATGTCCACGGTTTTGTAACAATAAACAATTTGGTGTTTATTGGAAAATTTTTACTCAATTATTTTTTATTGGAAAGTTTTTTTTTTTTTTTTACAAAAATATCTCGACTCGAAAATCTAAACCCGAGATATGAATTTTATTAATATTCAAAAAGCTTACAAAGGTGGGGACTTATGTGCCTTACCTCCATGAATTATGCAAAATTGGAAAGTTTCTTTCTATTTATAGTTAAACTAATGGGAGAATTCCACCAATCACTTAAGTTCTAAATATGTTTCCAATTTTTACTTGTATTTTTTTAAAGTCCATTTTTTTTACTTGTATTAATTCTCGAAAATACTAGGTTGCAAAAAAAATTTCAAAAATCATATAATACATGCCACGTTGACATGCTATATATATATATATATTTTACTGTGTGACACTCTAAAAAAATTTAACATGCTTTTTTTACACAAATCGAAAATGTGGAAGATAATATGCCATGCAAATTATAAAATGTAACATTGTAATTTGCAATAAATATATATTAATGAAAAATACAAGGGCTCCGACACCCCCCCCCCCCAAGGGAGAAAGAAATTAATATTTTTGGAATTAAAAAAATACATACTAATATTTGTTTTATTCTATTTCAAAATTAAAGGTTAAACAAGTTACATTCACATATTTTACGGGACTCATTTATACTATATAGATTTTTCACTATTCAACTATACTCATTTTCTCTCTTATTTTAAGAAAAAATGAAAAAAAAAAATTTACTTAGTTTGCCATCAAAACACAAGTTTTTGACAACCTAAATATTAATTTCAAATGGCGGTTAATATCTACACACTATTTTCATTAATCACACCACAATATATATACACGTCACAATCAAAATACCTTTTTTATAAATAAACCACATTTAATTTACCAATTTAACCTAAAATTTTAGAAGTATTAAGAAAGAGGGGGAAAAGCGCATACAGACACCACAGTTCCTTCATCCTCTACAATTCCTATTATTTCTCGCCCCTAGACTTCTACTCAACCACGAATCTCTCCCACTTGCAAGATCGACCAGGGTGGTTCAAAGAAAATTAACAACTCATCCATGAATATGTTACTTAACTATTTGGAATGGCGTATAAAAGGGGGAGAACCACCCCCAACCAAAAAAAAAGGGGGAAAGAAAAATGGAAAAATGAAAAGAGGCATAAACAAATTCAAATGTACAAACACAGAACTAGCCAATTAATTAATACAATGAATGGGAAGTTGCCTAACAAGAATCTGAATTATCAAATTGTAAACTAATTAATTGATTTGGAATGTTGTACTACGAGAAATAAGAAACGACAGAAAAGAAATTTGAAACGTGAATGATGAATCTGATTCCAAGGTTCAAGGCATGCATATGAATGTTGCTATTAATATCATATATCCAATCTCAACAGTGTTTGTACTTTTCTCCCCATTTCATAGATTTTTCAAATGTAAATATTTTTTGAGTTTTCAAGTGTGGTATTGTAATAAAGAAATAAATTGGGGTTATTGTGAAAATAAAAATGTTAGATAAATTTTTTATTTCATGGTATATCAAAAAAACATAATAATAGATGCAATATATATAATATAGGTACGTCTCTTAAAAAAAATATAGGTATGTAAGTAGAAGGTTATCTAAGACGTAATCTTTAAGTTTTTTAACAAATAAAAATAAAATTTAATTATGTGGTGTGATTAATAAAAATTGTAGTATAGATATAACTACTTAATAATTTCATAATTTAGATACACTTTACCCAAATTAATTGACAATTTGTGTTGGGTTACTTGGATTATCATGTATAAATCAAAACAACCCATCATGACTAAGAATTAAATTTTAAAATAAAATCCGACCCAATGTATTGAAAAACCTAACCTAAGATGAACATGTTATGTTGTGTCGAGCGGGCTAGGTGACTCTAGTGAGGCTAGTAAACATAAATTGTCATCTATTAGTTTGTAAAATGTTCTTTTATTACCTTCTTCCGTCAAACACAATGTAACAATGACTTTTTCCCCCAAACCATACCATCTCTTTTCATTGCGCAAAATAAAAGAAAAAAGGTACTCCCATTTGTAAATTATTATCATCGACCATGAAGGAGATTTTCTCTCCCACAATTATAAAAAAGTATAAAGATTCGTTTTCATCTCCAAAGATTCAATAATTTTCACAAATTATCTATCTATTCTAATCTTATGGTTGAATTCCAAGGTCTACTGGTTAAATTCTAGCGAGCGAAACGAAAGCCATGCACAAGTAAAGGACTCAAAATGCAAATATACAAGAAGTTACTCCATCTTACTTGCTCTACTGGCAGTGTCCCCAAAAGCATTTCGGCAAACGGTTCACGCGCTGCAAAAAATGACGACAACTAAGAAGATGCTGGAGAGAGCCCTATCGACGCGGCGGCCGGCGCTGTTCTCTGACGACGCTGGTGCTGCCGATGACGATGCTAACGTGGAAACAGAGGACGAGTCCAAGACGCGGAAGAACATATCCATGGCAATGAGGGTCACGAATTATTTGACCCGAACGGGGTACCTCTGGCCCGTTCTGATTTTCGGTCTTGTTATCATCATTATATCGTCTTTTGTGATTCACTCCCGAGATCTGGTCTGCATCTCGGCATCCACCTCCGATCACATCTCGAGGTTGCGATTCTTCGGGTTTGACGGGCTCGAATCGGACTTCGGAACCCTCGGCGTCCCCTGGTGTAAGTCCCTCGAGGAAACTTTTTTAAAAATAAATTTTAATTTATGATTGATTTGTGCCTGCTTGCTTTCAGCTTATTCAGATATTGGATCAGAGACTGAATGTTAAATTGCATATGCTAATTGTAGTCATAATTATATTGACCACTTAGTTTCTAGAAAATTCGAAGATCAAAATCTTAGCTAAAGATTTTTGTCTGCTGACATAGATCGGAAGAGCAATTTCCTGAAGTTGTACTAGCCCGTAACGGTTGAAATGAAGTAGGAAGAATACTTCTCACTCAAGGAAATACTCAAAATTTGAAAGCGTAGTGCACTATTACATCTAATCATAATTATAATGCTGCTGATGAAACGCCAAATGGCTTTTGTCCTAGTGGTTCAGCATCATCAAGTTGTGAATATGAATTAACTGCTACTACATGGTGTTTCTCAAACGTTTATATTTTGTTGTTACTTACCGAGCGCCTCATTTAGAAATAAGCAGTTTCTTATATTCTATGCCAATTTAATTATTATCCTTGTCAAAAGGCAGATCGAAACATGGAAAAACTGTGGAGTGGACAAACAAGGACTTGCTCAAAGGACTTGAGGAATTTGTGCCAATCTATGAGACTCGTCCCATTAAGAACAATATGTATGGGATGGGTTTCGACCATAGCTTTGGGCTTTGGTTTATCACACGATGGCTAAAGCCAGACTTGATGGTTGAAAGTGGTGCTTTCAAGGGGCATTCTACATGGATTTTACGGCAAGCAATGCCAGATACGCCACTAGTGTCACTTTCGCCTCGCCATCCCGAAAAGTACCTTAAGAAGGGACCTGCTTATGTCGACGGCAACTGTACATACTTTGCTGGAAAGGACTTTGTGGATTTTGGAAGCATGGATTGGGAGAGAGTGATGAAGAAACATGGGATTACTGATCGCAGCCGGGTTCTTGTCTTCTTTGATGACCATCAGAACGAACTCAAAAGGTAATTATGTTTTTCAACGTACAAAATTAGTCATCCTCCCCTAACCAATTTGACAGTTATAGAATGCATGTCAGATTATTGCTTGGCATTTTATTTATATTTTTGCTTGCCGGTTGTCTAAAATATGCAAATGTTATTTTTGTCTTGATCCACACTTTAATGGTTAGATTAAAACAAGCACTTAAAGCTGGGTTCAAGCATCTTGTGTTCGAGGATAACTATGATACTGGAACTGGGGACCATTATTCTTTCCGCCAAATATGCGATCAATTTTATATGAGAGGTTTGTTTCCATTCATTTCCCTTTACCAACCATCATGTGGACGTCTATGTGCCTCGATTTTTATTCGTTCATATATATATATATATATATATTCCATTCATATCCATGGTTCTATAGAGACATAGAAATTCTTCTGGTTAATTTTTGAGTTAAGGAAATTCTGTTGGATTTCATGTATTCATTTTATTGGAAGATCATGCTATCAGATTAATTATCACAGAGGGATGAAGTTCATAAGCATCTACACTGTAAAATTGATTTTTACTTGATCTCAATGTACATCCATTTCGAACTTAGTCTCTTTATTAGGGCCAAATGTTTACTTCAGGTTTTGTCAATTTGTAACTTTTAGCCGTTATTTTTTCCTGATCCAAGAAACTATGGAGTCTCTGGTCTCCAGATTACCGTTCAGATATGACCACTATTTGAGTTTTTGAGAAGGAAAAGGAGTAGAGTTATTGTATTTATTGGAAAAGCATAGTAAGTATCCAATGCGTGATCGAGGTCGAGGAAGATATTTCGCCAATCTGGAGAGAATATCTCGGGCGAAGTTCAAATGTTGGAGATTTTGGGAAGTCTAGTGGAGAGGGATCCTAGTCTTCATTGGATGATATGATACTCTAATGTTTGCTGTTTGTTGAGATCGGAAGAGCGTCGTAATATGATATTTTGGATTTTGGGAAAACAGAGAACACTTGTACTTTCAGTTGGGATGAAATCAAATCTTTCAGTGGCTTTTGGAAGAATCTTTTTGCCAAAAAGTGGGTGGTCAGGACTTTGTCTTTGGATAACAAAAGAAGCCGGGAGGAATGCTGTGATGAGGAAATTTTTGATGATACGGAGGTTGAACTGTGGCATGATTGCTGTGGAGCATTGGGAAGTTTGGTAAATTATGATTAAAGGGGGGTGTTGGAACAACAAAACAAATTATAGCTAGCCCCTTGAATTGTTTTGGAACCTTTTTCAATTAATGAAGCACTGTTGTGCCTTCACATTTATATGTGTTCACTACCCCTTAGCAAATTTCCATTTACATATTTTGGATACAAATCTCATGATACCATCTAGTGCACTCTTCATCTCATTTTTTAAAAAATGCACAGTATCATATGTAAACTATGATCGAGGTTGTGTGGCACATCCAACTTGTTTGGCATGCATGATGCATGTTGTGTTTTTAAAGATGCATATATGTTGACAGTTGAGACTTCATGGAATTGTATGTGACCTTATCATACTGTCATCAAATTATTTTGGTTGAAGATTGTTTATCAGAGTCGTGTACGGTGGTGAATAATTTGTGAAGGTTACACACTTTCCATTTTGGGAAGGTGATAAGGATGTATTCTCTGGTTAACTAATTTAGGGAATTCTGTGTTTCTCTCCCTAAAATAAATTAACATCATATCACTGAGAAAATGCATTGATAGATGTGAAGCAAATTTGTTTGTCACTTGATTGTATTCCAGGAGGTGGCCATAGCTGTTTCAGAGATAGTGATGAAGCTCGGATAAGATATAGAAGGAAGAAATTCTGGGATAAAGCGGTTGATATAGAAGAGCTGTGTGGGCCTGGCGACGCATGGTGGGGAGTCAGAGGCTATATGCGGGATAATTTTAACCACAGTAACAAGGCAATATCTTACTCAGAGCATTTTCAGAACAGTAGATTTGTAGAATCAGTACTAGATGTTTATTGGGAGCTACCCCCAGTGGCTGGTCCTTCACTGACTCATCAGAAGAGATATGATCCAGCTCGTGCCTCTAGTCCTATTATTGAAGATGGTCGATATGGCCTATTTCGGAGGCTTGGTTTATCAAACTTTGAGACTTCTGTATTTAATGGATACACTCAAATGGTATACCTTCAGGTATCTGAACCGGAATCGTAATGCTGTTAAATTTTATGTAAACCGGTTATTAAGGTTCCAGTGCATGTAATTTTGAACTTTGTCAATATGCGTT